>CM077233.1:15200900-15455900 GCA_039654775.1 Spinibarbus caldwelli
GCTATATTTTTCAGATGAGCTCGTATCAAACTACTGTATATATCGATATAAACAGTATTGCCTCATATCGTATCGCTTATAAAGAAAATATCGATATATCGTACAAACTTGATATACCGCCCAGCCCTAATATAAATATATGCATATATGTGTATATATATATATATATATATATATGTATATATATATATATATATATATATATATACACACACATACATACACACACACACACACGCACACACACACACACACACACACACATATATACATACATACATACACACACACACACACACACACACACACACATATATATATATATATACATATACACACACAATACATTTATACATACATGCATACATACATTTACATTTAGTCATTAAGCAGATGCTTTTATCCAAAGTGACTTACAAATTAGGACATTTATGTATATGTACGTGTGTGTGTGTGTGTGTGTGTGTATGAATGGCAATATCTCATCCAATTTATGTCGTCCAGTAAACTGAAGTATTAGTTCACAAGCTATGTGTAACAAAAATAGACAAATTCTATTCACTCATATACATCTGTATATTTCTGCTAACACGGGGTATGTAGGGAGTGAAAGCGACCCTTCTTCTCTTGTTCTGTATCTCACTCTTTCTCTTTGTATGTATTTGGGTTTTCACATAGTGTTTTGTTCAGTCTTCTACATTTTAAATGGATTTATCATCCCAGTGCAGTGCTTTTTATAATCTTTTCATAAACTCTTCTCTACACACTTACAGAAGTCTCATTTTGACAATTCTCTGTATGTAATTACTTGCAATACTCCCTCTACATTAACTCAGTGATAAGCTTACAGTCATATTGATTTGTCTAAGGGGCCCTCAGCACAAGCTCCTCAGTTCCTTCCTCCACAGCACTCAGCTATAACAGGGATTACGGACTGTATGAGAGTGTGTGTGTGTGAGTTTTCTCACAATCTTAGTGTGTCTTTGCTAGTGCTTTTGCTTGGTCTGATGGTGGTTTGCAGGGCTTGCTTGAGTATGCATGGTAGACAAAACTGCACCATTCATTCACAAAGCCACACAAAACATGCAGAATTCATATTTAAATAGAATTTTTTGTCATTTAATTGACCTACTGTTTATTTATTCATCCCAAATTTGCAGCATATTTTTATGATTGGATTCTGTGATTAGACATAGAACCCTAGCTTTAAGGATTGATATACATAAATAGGGATCATCGAGGAAGTATGCTTGTCAGGGGAAATGGGATCTGGAGTTTTGTGTGAACTGAACTTGAACTCTCATTAGCCGCATGAGCTCCACCTTGTAATACGTCAAATCTTGTCTACTAGCCACCAGGCCAATTATCTGCTGTGTGTTGTGTTTGTGGCATGTTGCTGTGAGAATCTGGAGCTCTGTGCTGCTCTGTTAATGTTAGTATTGTTGGCAGTGTGAGCATTTACCCTGCAGGGTGCTGAGACCCGAAGAGCATCAGAGGGCAGGTTCATGGCTGTGCATATGCACAGAAGATGAGATGGGGAGAAGGTGAGACTATATGCAGCAGTCAAGGTCACTGAGGGAATAATTGTGCCTGCATTTAAATGCGTAAGTGAAATCAACACAATACAATAGGATACAACATGACGCAGCAAAGTACAATATGACACAAATAATATAAAATGTGAATTGTTGTCATAATTTGTATCATATTGTTGTATCTTCATATTGTATTCTTCATTTATATTTTATACAATATATTATAAATATAAATATTATAAATATAATGCAACATGATGAAATGACACAATATGATAAAACACATCACAATACAATATGCAGAGTTTAGCCCCAACCTGCTCCAACACACCTGCCTGGAAGTTTGTAGTGGTGCTTTTCAATCGGTAGGCTGCTTCCTAGCCAGGCTGTGTCCTTCCTAAACCCCCAGTCCTTCTGAGGCTTCTAAGCTATAGTCCTCCTCATCATTAAATGCTAAATTGAGACAGTCTTGTATGCATCATAAAATTTTGTGCCCAATGGTCATGGCATGAAAATGCTATTAAAAATTAATTTTACACACACACACACACACGCAATTATTTATTTATATATATATATATATATATATATATATATATATATATATATATATATATATATATATATATATATATATTATATTAGGGGTGTAACGGTTCACAAAATTCACGGTTCGATAAGACACAGTGGTGTCACGGTTCGGTACGGGGGACAGGGTAATTACATCGCAATGTTGGAAATATTTCTGTTTTAAAGGGGTCATATGATGTTGCTAAAAAGAACATTATTTTGTTTATTTGGTGTAATGCAATGTGTTTATGCGGTTTAAGGTTAAAAAAAACACATTATTTTCCACATAATGTACATTATTGTTGCTCCTCTATGCCCCGCCTTTCTGAAACGTGTTGATTTTTACAAAGCTCATCATTCTGAGAAGCGAGGCGTGCTCTGATTGGCCAGCTATCCAGTGCCCCTTACCGTATTGTGATGCTATGTCCTGGCGTGACGACACAAAAACAATTAAACCCATTACAAACAAGGCATCTACACAGCTCAAAACTCGCATTTGAATAGTCAGTGGCAAATTCTTTAAATATGAAAACATACTTACAGGCTGTGAGTCAGAAGCGCCAGATTGTCCTTGCAAAGGACACTTTATAGAAACAGTCTTTGAGCACAGCTGGCAGGCTACTCCCAGGTTCAGGAAATAGTCCTCCGTAAAAAATCCGTTGCACATACTCTAATATTTTGGTTGAACTGTTCTGGAACAGTGTTAACTTAAACACTGATTTCTAGTTGTGTCCTCTTTGGAAGCCCAAACAAAGTAGTTTTGCTTTCACAACGAAACACACAGCATCTCCACGACATGGCGGCAGCAGCAACAACACTACAGCAAGAATAAAAGTCATGCCCTCTTTCTTTGCGTATACGTTTGGGCTGTGTTTTGCAAATCTCCCCACACCGTGACGTAGACATGTGGGGGCGTGTTTGAATGAGCCGTTCTAGGGGGGCGTGGCAGAGTCTTAACTTTTATAAAGAATATCTCTTTGGTTTTGAGACTTTAGTCTTTGCAACTTCAGGGATCTTATATATGCATGAACAGCTTGTAACACTCCAAAGAGAAAGGAAAACTTGAAATAGCATCATATGACCCCTTTAAACTAGGGATGTAACGATTACCGGTTTGATAAATCATGATAAAATTCCCCACGGTTAGTATTACCTTTTCATATTTTAATTATCATTAACACTGTATTAAATTACTGTGATTTGAACAACTGATGATAAATAAATACTGTCCAGCATAAAGCACAGTTTTTAGTAACAGTCTCGCGTACGTACAGCGCGCAGAGTAGTTTCGTTTTGAGTGAAAACAGGGTGGGAAAGCTGAGAAGTTTTAAAAGAGTGCTAATGGAATTATACAAATGAATATATGAATGAATTAATTGTATGAATGTACCTCTGAAGGTTCTGACTGTCTTCAGAAACGATTCGATGGCATTTTGTTTTCATCTTCGCTCCTTGTAATACCTAAAGGAAGTGTTCTTAATCGCAATACTGCTTTGTCCACAGAGTTTATGAGAAACGGCTGTAATTCAGCTTTTCCATAAGCGTCACCTAGTGTCAGAGAGTGGATTTACAGAGACTTACATTTATATTCAGCCTGTGTGCAGTTTCTGTCTGGCCAAAAACAGACCGAATTTGCATGCCCTGCTGTAAATTTTGACCAGTTTATGAAAAACATCAATGTTATTGTTTTAGTGATTATGCAAACAAAAAGTCATTTTATTTGTTTTGTTGATTTTTAAATATAAAACTTGAAGTGATTTATGTGTCAGTACTTTTTGAACATCTCCAGCACATTTTAACAATACCGTGAAAATACTGATAACCGTGATCATTTTTGTCACTATAATCGTAATAAGAAATTTTCATACCGTTACATCCCTATTTTAAACCATGAAGGTGAGCCAATGGATATCACACAAGCACACGTTTGCACACGTGCAAACTTTGCGCAATATTTATGCCGGTGAACATCTTGATCTCAGTCAATTCACTATGCAGAAAGTGAAAGTAAAAACGGAATGGAGTAATGACGGAGCTTTCAGCATCTGACGCCGCTTATTCTCTCAGAGACGACGAGAGACGAATCTACTTCAACATATGCTGATAAAGATATAGGCTATAGCTGTTTTCATTTATTCCCTTAATATTTCTCTTGTGGCCCGTACGTAGTGAAAAAAAGAAAAAAAGGAACGTATTTCATGTTAAACAGGTTGTTTTTGAAAGCTAATAATACACCCCTAATAATATATATAATGTGTGTGTGTGTGTGTGTGTGTGTGTGTGTGTGTGTGTATATATATATATATATATATATATATATATATATATATATATATATATATATATATACACACACACACACACACATATACATACACATTTTTTTTTTTAAATATTATTTTTTAAATGGGTTTTTGTTAAATGTGAGCCAAAATCATCACAATTAAAAGAACCAAAGACTTAAACTACTTCAGTCTGGGTGCATTGAATTTATTTAATACACGAGTTTCACAATTTGAGTTAAATTACTGAAATAAATGAACTTTTCCACGACATTCTAATTTATTGAGATGGACCTGTATATATATGTGTGTGTGTGTATATATATATATATATATATATATATATATATATATATGTGTGTGTGTGTGTGTGTGTGTGTGTGTGTGTGTGTCTATGTATGTATGTATGTATGTATGTATGTATATGTAGCATTACTTATTTTACACTACTACTTTTTTGTGAATTAAAATGTGTGCAAAGGATTTTGGGTTATTGAAAGAGACAAAGGAAACACTTGATGCATCCTTCAACATACACTGAATGAAGGACGCGAAAAGAAGACTGCCTTCCAAGGATCTTTCAGATTGAGAAGGATCTTGGATGGTACTTGATGACACGGCATCTGAAGTATGCAGGCTTACTAGGAGATAGTCTTCTGATTGATAAGCACCCTAGAAATCCTGAAGACCTGGATTTTCTTTTTCAGGTGTGTTTAATCAGGGTTGGAGCTAAACTCTGCCGAACTTGGCACTCCAAGTGGAGGTCTGAGCAGCCTGGACTATGCTATTTTGGTTTTGGGCATTCGGAGTGCAATAGACTAACAGACGTAGACGTTGGGAGTGTAAGGTTGAAAATAATCAAAGACTTCTGCTTTCCTGTCCCAAACATATATTGAGTAACAAAAGGGCCATTTGGCATTCCTGAAGACACAGAAGTGCTGATATCGATCAAGGCCTGTAGGCCAACATGTGTATACATCGGGGCTCTGTCACACCTTTTGCCCAGTGGGTGAAGCTGTAATCTGCTGATTGGTCAGTTTGAATGTCTCACATTGGGTTTTAGTCACATGGTCAAGGAAGGGATAAAAGAAGATTGTAACTGTTGCTCTGTCTCTTTTCTGTGCTGCCTCTTTTCTTTGCTGGAGCTCTCTTCTTGGGGCTCTGCCTTCTCTCCCTCTTCTCCCTCTCTCTGCGCTCCCCCCCCCCGTCTCTCTATCTTTCTCTCTCTCTCTCTCTCTCTCTCTCTCTCTCTCTCTCTCTCTCTCTTTCTTTCTCTCAGGTAACATTTTACATACATGTTGGTACAAATAACTGGTTATGTTTTACCATCCTTCATCTATTTTGTAACCAATTCAAGTGTAACCATAACGAAATACTGTTATTAAACCATTTCAATTATAAATTATGTGCTAACTAGTCTTGATTCAAGGTTAATATTGAAGTGCTCCCTATTGCAATACAATATAGTCACTAAATAGCAACGCTCTCCCACATATTTAGCTATTCTAACTGCGCTTATTTCCGTCATTGGTATAAGTGGCAGTGGGTGGTAATAGACTTGAAATGTACAGTTTTATACCATCGTGCTGATAACGTTTCTTTAGTCATTCGGCAACCCTACAGCCTGAACCACTGTAGGGAAACCACCCTTACAGGAGACAGGCATAGGAGCTGATCCCCATAATGTCTTGTTTAACACAACATCAAAGGCTGCATTACACCTGAATCACATGAACGTCAGTTCATGTTATTCACATAACACCTGCTGCTTAGATCCAGCTCTTCTTAGTCTACAAAACCAGACGCAGTGGAATGAGGTCGAGAGGGAACTAAAATGAGGACCTTGAACAGCAATTGAAGGGCAATATATCTGAATTAGGTGAATGATGGGTTATATTTGACATGTCACAAGGTAGTGAAGTAATGTCTGGGTGTGATGTTTAAAGGCTGTCTCCAAAACAGAATAACTGTCTTGAGTCTTTCAGTGTCAGAATGCTCTTAAAGTCAATTTATCACTTCGCCTGGCCTCTATTGCATCGTCACATTTATTGCGCTGAGACTCTGTCTGATGGGATTCTGTCTGTCTGAGTGGACAGGTTATAGAGCAGTAACTTCAACCTGCAGTTCTGTGGCGAAATGGGAGGAGTTTAAATCAATCACCCGGACTGAGGCCGTCACCAGGGGCAACTGGTAATTGCAGCTCTGCTGCTTGATACTTTCAGAGCGGCAGTTCTCATTTGACCTCGCTGCGGACTTTTCACAGTTGCTCGTCTCTGTTGGTTTGCTGTAGAGCAAAGAGTGATCTATGAATGAATTGTATGTGCCTGGTGGGGGTTAATGCTAGTTAATGCAGCTCCCCCTAGAGGAAACTGTGGAGGGCATTTTCACATTTTGTGTGTGTGTGTTTGCTGCAGGTTCAAAATGCTGTATTTTTTTTTTAAGCACCGCAGTAATTAGCTGACCACGTGAAACTTCACCATCCTCAGCAATGATGAGATTTTTCATAAAGAACAAACACACACACACAGTCATGACTATGCATTTGTTTAGAACAGTTGTTTCTAACTTTTTTGTCCTTAATTCTCCTATCCTTAAAACCTGAGGTTCTCTTCTAAACCTCTCTCATACCTCCTATGATGTGTGAGCACACTCATGTCTTTTGCATCATGTGAAAGACCATCATGTATTAAATCAAAGAAAGTGATTATCAGCTGGTTACATTCAGTGCCTGATCATTTGGAATTAGGCTGATATCGGGTTTTCACTACACTATTATCAGTGCCAAAAGAATTCGCAATATAGAAATATTTATTTATTTTTGTATTATTTTCTCTTTTTTGGCCATTGAATCACACTCAAAATATGAGTGTAGGGAGGTGGAGTGAGAGCTTGTAAGCATTACTTGTATAAATAGATTTTACTGTTTATCTGCACTACCTGCAGACTGGTCTGTATAGCACACCATGTTATTTACAAATCCAAAATACTCTCATATTAGTGAGCAAACAGTTTTCGAGTGCATGTGTCAGCCACACACTGTGGTGGTGGTGTTTTCTTTTTCTTTTTATGACTCATGGCAACCAGCAGTATGGTGCCACCTACTACATTTGTGGTGCTGGATTATTCATGATAATATTGTATGTATAGTATTAAAGTATTTTATTTAAATTCCATGGTTATCAACTGGTATATTGTGACACCCCTAGTTTGGAGCAAGGTTTTTTGCATCCATATTTGACCTCAAAGCATATAAGTTTTCTCACCTCTCTTGTGAACTCTGACGTCCCTCTAGTCTAAGGAGTGTACCGGCCCCAGGTTGGGAACCACTTGTAAGATTTCATTCTAACCATGGTAAATGAATTTTATTACTTTTATTAATGTTAATATTTCACTGAATAAGTCATACAGGTTTGGAATGAGATGGTTAGGGTTAGGATTTGGGTTTGGCTTAGGGTTACTTGCATGTAATTATGCATAATTAATTGTTATTATAATAGTAAGTACATGTAACGTGTAACAAGGACACCTTAAAGCATCTCAACTGGTTTGGCCTTGGGACCCCACGTTTTCCTAAGGTCATCATGCCGCTACCCACTTATATATAGGCTATATATATAATTTGTTAAAAAACAAAAACAAAGCAAATTTATTTCACATAAATTAAGTTAAGACTGTTAAGAATATGACTAATACTGAATAAACACCCTATAAGGTAAGGCTATTAAATAGCAGTCCAAAAATAGTTTTTATTAATACAATTAAGTTGGTTTGAGCTAGTGTTCGACCGATATATGTTTTTTGACAGCCGATGCAGATACCGATATCTTGTAAAGCAGGGCAGGCGATGGCCGATATAAAGCCGATATAATTATATTTAAGAAATTTGAAATAATTTGAAAATGGATTAAAAAATAAATTTGTAAAATAAACATACTTTATTTTTATACTTTTATGTGAGTACTGTGCGCTCAGGTGCTGCCGTTATCAGCGCCATCAAAATAAAAGTCCCGCCTCGAACACATCAGCCAAACAGAAAAACTTATGCCAACATATACAAAATGACACAACGTGAAAATAACATGGTATTTTTGGGTTATGGAAACAACAGTTACATGGTGAATATACAACACTAACATTGACTGTTAATGAAACGTGGAAACTGCTCCTGAATAGAACGAATATCATACCTTCATACCAATCCTTCCCAGCTAACACACGCAGTACCAGTAATGTGATGTATTGGTACTGTACTTTTATTTCACGTGTTGCATGCTCTTAGTTTCTGCGCTTTAGTGAAGTGATATACAGCGCAGTGGTGCGTTCACGCATGCTATAGAAGAGTGCGTGCTACGAACACGGTATAACATCTGGCAGGACAGGATAGTTCGCTTTTCTGAGGTGAGAGAGATTTTATTTCATAAGTTACGAAAATAACGATAGAATAATGACACTGACATTAAACCTGTCAACATCTCATCTGACCGCAGATACTGAATCGGCGTGTTTTTCTCAGTCACACTTTACTTAAACTGCATCTGACAGAAGTGTCAACAGCTTTCATGCACGTCTTTTAAAATAAAACTCTTGCATCAGAAAAACATTTAGAATTATGTTTTTTGTTGTTGATGATGTTTCTTTGGCTGTACACTCTGCGGCCCACTCAGAACGGTCTTGCGTTCTGAGTTTCTCAACAGACACACCAGTTGAGAAACACTGCCTTAAAGTGCTACCCAGAATTTTCCTTTTTTAACAAATCTGTCCGAATCAGAACTGAAACATACAGATTATTTAAAGGGATAGTTCAACCAAAAATGAAAATTCTGTCATTAATTACTCACCCTCATGTCGTATCAAACCCATAAGACCTTTGTTCATCTTCGGAACACAAATTAAGATATTCTTGATGAAATTTGAGAGCTTTCTAACCCTGAATATGTGGTGCTGCTGACACAGAAGCCGACATTCTGATGTAGAACACGGATGCGCTGCGGCTTGTTTTCAATCAGAGGAACACACGCATGCGTCATGGTACTGTTGTAAACGTGCCTCAAAGACTGACACAGAGGAGAAGAAATTGTTGAATAAAGTCGTTATTTTTGTTTTCTTTAAACACAAAGTATTCTCGTAGCTTCATAACATTACAGTTGAACCACTGATGTCACATGGACTATTTTAACAATGTCCTTCCTACCTTTCTGGGCCTTGAATGTGTCAGTTGAGTTGCTGTCTATGGAGGGTCAGAAAGCTCTCGGTTTTCATCAAAAATATCTTAATTTGTGTTCCGAAGATGAACGAAGGTTTTACGGGTTTGAAACGACATGAGGGTGAGTAACAAATGACAGAATTTAAATTTTTGGGTGAACTGTCCTTTTAACTAGTCATTTAGGCAGATCACCAAAGTCAGTTTTGTAGTTTTGCACTTTCATAGCCTGCATCAAAACCTCTAGTATGTGTAGTGGTCTAAGAATGAGCTCATCCATACCGAAACGACTGATTCTCCCTCTCACCTCTTTCTACCTAATGTTTGTCTGCCTTGTCTCTTGTTTCCTTTTCTCTCCTTTTGTTCCCTTGTTTTCTCATTTTTCTTTCTTTCTTTGGAAACCTATTGTAGGCTTTCTTTTGTCTCACGCTCTCTCTCCCCTCTTTGCTCCAGCGTTGGCTTTGTCTTTGCTCTAGGAATCCTTCCAGACAGTGTGATGTGCTCTAAAAGGATCTCCCTCTCACGCTTAAATCCCAGTGTGCAGTGGAAAAACCATCAGCATGCCCCTTGTAACACACCCAAGTGCTTTTGCTGCTCCCTGGCAATCATGCACTCCAAAAATAAAAGGCCAATGATAATGAGAAGAAAAATCATTTTAGAGTGCCTGAAAGCAGCAAACTGTTTCAAGAAAGGTGGCGGTGCCCTCTGGAAAGAGGGTGATGCGTTGTAACCACTTACAGGTTTTGAGAAAATACATTTTAATTTGTTTTACGCTCTGACTTTCATGGAGTCTGAAGGCAGGGCCTGACAGGCATAACCAATCCACCCACAGAGCTGATATGAGCGCTGATCACTGTTCAAACAAGTGTGCCGGCAGCCGGATGGTAATTGAAATGCACAATGGGCCAGCCCCATCACTCAAGCAGTTGAGCAGAAAGCACCGACAAGGCTCATCTATCGCTCTCTTTGTTCTCTCTACATTGCACTGTGTTCGATTGATGGGAGGGTGGAGATGATCGTATCTGTCTGCTCTGGAATTGATATGAACACGACTGCCGATCCATAGGGACCGAACCAGTAAATCAATTAGTCGCTTTGTGCGGATGCACCGAATACTGATTTTACAGAGTAAACTACAAAACTGCTTGATGAATACAGATAGCTTTAAAAAACTTAATATTTGGAAATGAGGAAGGTATGAGAAAGAATGTGTGGTTTGAATGATATTGTTCAAATGGGCTTTGTGTTGAGAGGTCCAGATTTTCAGTTTTGAATCCAAACTATGTCACTTAAATGTTTCATGCAGATCTGTTTTAATTTTAGGCTTTTACGTTCATTTTGGAGTTCTCGCATGAGGCCTCCAAAGAGGTTTTTCTGTGTTTGCTAAGCACTGAGAATCTGCATGAGTGTGCATGCTTAGTCATTGCATATGTTTTTTTTTTTTTTGAAGGACTGCTGAAATGGATGCTCATTTAGGACTTTAATTAAGACTAAATGCGCTTTCAAACGCAGCCTTCATTTTCAGGAACCTAATTTTTCAGGAACCTGATGATCTAGAGTCTTTCAGCACTGCATGTGAGACACTGAATGAACACACAGTCCATGGAGGAATACTGTGAAATGATGAATGAAGGGTTATGGTCATAACTCAAGCCCTGTCTTTTCATATTACACATTTGTTCTCGCTCATTCTCTCTTGTCCCTCTCTTTAGTGTATTTGTTTTATTTCTGTTGAGGAGAAAAAAAGATTAAAAAAAAATTGTATATTGTAATTGTATATTGTAAAAAAAAAAAATATATATATATATGTGTTTTTTTGAACCAATTGCTGCTTGGTCTTTTGTTTTCATTTCTGGAAAGCACAGTGACCTTTTTGAATCTTAATTTACCCAAATTATAGAGTTGTATTTTCTTCATAATAAAATGATTTGAAAAGGGCACTTTAAATTAATAGTTTATTCAAAAACTCTTATTTACTCATTCGAAACCCTGATGTTTTTTTCTTCCATGGAACTCAAAAATGAGGCTTTTTTTTTTTTTTTTTTTTTTTTTTTAAAGAATATTGACAGCTGATTTTCATATATCAAGATATACATAAAGGTGGTCCATATATCTCGTGTTGAACTCTGGAAACGGATCACTAAATTAATCATTCTATTGATCCAGTTCTTTTCTGTGAACTGATTGATCTGATTCACAAATGAGACTGATTTGTTCAGAGTTCAGCTCACTAACTCACAGTTTGCTGGAGGGAAAGTTAATTGCTGAATAATGGTTTGAATTTCAGTATGTTTCTCACAAAAAGCTGTGAAATGGCTTTAGAAGACTTGCAATAGAACACATTAGTCACATGGACTGCTTTTATGATGCTTTATGGTAGGTGTTTTTTTGGTCAAACTTTGTTTTAAGGTCCAGTTTTCACTATTAACAAACCATTAACTACGACTTTTGCCTCAATAAACTCCTACTTTGCTGCTTATTAATAGTTAGTAAGGTAGTTAAGTTAATGTATTGGTAGGATTAAGGATGTAGAGTATGGTCATGCAGATTATGTGCTTTATAAGTACTAATAAACAGCCAATATGCTAATAAGCAATTAGTTAATAGTGAGAATTAGTCCCTATACTAAAGTGTTATTATTTTTTTTCTAGCTTCACAGACATGATTTCTTTGAAGAGTTGTATGGAAAAGAGCTATGTGCCTATTCTTCAAAAAAAAAATTGTTTCAGAGGAAAAAAATAACAGCATATAAGTTTTGAATGATATTAGGATAAGTAAATCTTGACAGAATTTTCATTTTCACAAAATTGGCGCCAAAAAAAAAGGAAACATACCCCTTAGGCCACTCGTGACTGTCTAACCTTGTTTATCTCTCATGCGTTAGTGTCCCTGTAGACACATCTTCATGGGGTAGTTAAAAGCATGGGCTTAATTTAACCGCCAGTTTAAGTTCCCTTCGTGTCGGATAGGCTCTGCTCTCAATGCTTCACAAGGCCTCCACTTAGTCAAAACAACTGTTAATTGACAGGCAGAACGACCCTGAACAGCCCTTGAATAAAACATGAGAGAGGTTGGAAGTTACGCATGATCAAGTGGGAATTTAGAGGAAAGAGAAATCTGTAGACTCATAGCTCTCCATCTGCTTACAGTTCATATTTTAGGCTTCTTTCTTATCACAGGCTTTAATTTGTCTACCCTAAATGGGTTTAACAATCAGTCTAATGAGATGCCAGTCTTTGGTCCGTTGGAAACCTAGAGGAAAGCCTGCATTGTGGTAATTCATAATCTTTTGTGCGCACAGCGTGTCATGGAAAGATTGAAAGCCGAGAACAAAATGAAATTATTGACTTCTTTTCATTGCCTTGGCTTCTTCCTGGGTTTCTGCTTTTTAGGCTGAGAACAGCGGAGCAAAATCATGGCTTGTGCTTGGGATGGCAGCCTACAACAACACCTGACAGAGACATCTACCGCATCTGTGTTCATAAGCTCCATTCCAAGACTTACTAGTCCTACATAGTCAGCATTTTAAGGCACCATTGGCATGCTCCCCTATGCTGAGACCATTTTAAACAATAGGCAATGATAATATTTGGTTTGGTGAAATTTTACCTTAAAAAGCAACATCCTATATAGGCTGTAGACAGCAAGCGCTAGCTTTTAGAGCAGAACCGAAATTTTGTTCTTGTGCTTTTCACGCAATTGATCAGCCTTGTCACAAGCGTTCTGCTTTTGGAGGAAGTATTACTCCAAAGTGGTAATGTTTGAAGACATGTCTAAATCTGGAGTGGCTCGGAGCTGAATTTCAGCCAGCCGTTTAATGGAAGAGAGCGAGCGAGAGAGCTCAGAGAGAGGACGCCTAGAGCCACAGCTGAGACAAAGACACGCTTAGAGACGCAGAAACACACTGTGTCCATTCATCTTTCTCCAGTGGGGGAAAAAAAGAAAAACACACATGCACAGAGTGAAGATACATCGACAGGGTGCTGCTGGCCAGTGACCTGAAAGGGGAACGACAGCGCAGCAGACGCGGTCACGGTCACAGCAGGGGCTTCTGGGTAACAGGACATCTCTGCTGCGACGCTTCATCTTTCACATCAAAGACCTTTGTGCATCCCGTGTTATTCTACCCTGTTAAACGCATTGTACGTTATCAGACCAAACAGCTTTTTTTGGCTTTCATGTTGCTATATTTTGCATCGAACAATGGGGTTGTGTTTTTAAAAGGTTTTCAATGAAGATGTCATGAAGGCAGGCAGCTGTAGATGAACCAATCAGTAGGATGTGGCTGTATCAGGGTTCTGTAATGCAGATACTCGCTATACTTCTTGATATATTCATGGGCAAGGCTAACTTCCTGTCATTTCTGTGTTCTAGATGATGAAACATGCGTGGGACAGCTACAGGCAATATGGCTGGGGCCACAACGAGCTCAAACCCATCGCCAAGAAAGGACATTCCACCAATATCTTCGGTGAGTAAGGAGCACACATGCATGTTGGAGTCTCATTTACATGTGAATTACTGCTCTTGCTGGATGATTCAGTTCAGGTTGGTAAGGACAGACACAGGCAATCCCATCAACATCCACTTTTGTGTACTGTCTACAGCTCGCACCCTCAAACGATGGGACGTTCTTGCGCAGTTCACCGTCCGTAATCATTTCTGTGTTTGTTTGTGTGTGTTGTTTATCGCTGGCTCTCAGCTGCAGAGCTAAAGAAGATTCGACTACTGGGACTGAATCTGATCTGTGTGTGTACATGCGAGCGTGCCTGAACAAAGAAATCACAATTGATCCTGTTTACGACTTACTCTGCTGCTGATGTAACTAAGGCTGTGTGTGCAGGGAAAAAAGAATAGTATAAAATAAATAGTTCTGAATCCTGATAGGATGAGCTCCATTGAAAGCCGTTGTGAAATGCAGATAAACACACCTGTGACTGTACATTCTTAAAGGAATGGTTCACCCAAAAATGAAAATTAGCTGAAGATTTACTCACCCTCAGGCCATCTGAGTTTTTTTCATTGGAATAGTTTTGAAGGAATTTAGAATTTTTTCTCTTACTGTCCAATGGATTGTCTGCAGTGAATGGGTGCCGTCAGAATGAGAGTGCAAACAGCTGATAAAAACATCACAATAATCCACATGACTCCAGTCCATCAATTAATGTCTTGTCAAGCGAAAAGCTGTATGTTTGTAATAAAATCATCAAGACATTTTAACTTCACAAGTCCTCTATCTATAATATTACTTTCTTATCCATAATATTATTAAGTGAAAGTTTTGTCTGAATCAGGAGAGAAATATGCAGATGTCAAGCACCGTTTATAAGCAAAAATGGTCTAAAATCGTTCTAAACGGATTCTAACATGAGAGGACAACGAGGAATGGACTTTTTGCTTGGAGGAAGCAATACTTGTTTAAAGAAAAGGGGTTTTGGAATAAATTAATACATACCTACTTCCATGTCTTGTGCCGCAAGTCCCGTCCTTCCTTATTTCCATCTGAATATTTTTAAAACTTTTCACTCAAATCTAATCACATTACTAAACTTTTTGAATGCGTTTTGAATGCTGTTTCATTTTGTCTTTAAATATTTAGCTTTGCAAATCGACCTCAAGCAGTTTTCCTCATAAACTTGCTAAGATTTAGGATGAGGTTTTATTTGTTCTTTCTTTGAGATACCAGTGAGACACATGATGCAGTTCTATGGTTTAAACAAAATATGAGGGAGCTTTTGAAGAAGAACAAAGATATGAGAAGGAGAGGGAGTGTGGAAGAACAAGGGAGACGTGAGAGCCTCGGCGCCTCATGCTGCAGTGCGGTGTGTCGAAGTGTCTTTCACACTTCACTTTCATATTTAATAAGCCTCTCTCTGTTTCTACCTAACACGTGGAATGAACTCCTCAGCCATACATGTATCGATCACTCTGTTTGAACGTACTCAGGTGTGTTTTGGATAGAATCTGGGGGAACATACTTCTGGATGACTTTGCTCTTCTTTTTCAGAGGTTTCACTCTCAGATACCCTGAACACTGTGTGCTTTGCTCCATCTGATGTTTTGTCTTCAAGGGAAGAGAAACACCACTTCTCTATTCAAAAACACTGTTTATGTGATCTGTGTGACACACACCATTGGTTGAGCCAGTGTTCCTGTGTCTGGCTGGTCGGGAAAACTTTTAGTATTAGCTAACTCATTAATAATGGCTCTATAAATAGTTTAGGGTGCTAGCAGCTGTCAGGCTAGCAAAAAAAAAACTAAACTAAACAAACTATATATTATATTCCCACAAGCAAAAATTGTAGTAAGAGGAAAGAGTTTTTGAATTAAGAAAATCCTTTATATATATATATATATATATATATATATATATATATATATATGTATATGTATGTATATGTATGTGTGTGTGTATATATATGTATATATATATATATACATATATATATGTATATGTATATGTATATGTATGTATATGTATGTGTGTGTATATATATATATATATATATATATATATATATATATATATATATATATATATTTCTTAAAAAAAAATTAATCAAAAGCTCTTTACTCTCATTACAATTGTTGCTTGTGGGAATATCATAGTTTTTTTTTTTTCTTTATTTTTTTGGCTAGCCTGAAATAGAAAAACGGCTTAAACTATTTATAGAAATGTTATTAATGAGTTAGCTGGTGCTGCTGACAGTTTCATAATGTCACTTTCTGTTGACTGAATTTATCCTCCCCACCCTACATCTATGATGTTTGCTGATGTATTTTATCAATCTGACAACATTACAAGTGGGTTAGAATGGATTGTTCAACAGCTAAATAGCTGGTTAGTGCAGCGAGTTTTACCTAGGTTTTTTTTATTGGTTGTATAGCCACAATATTTTTAGCAGCAGTGATTTTAGAAACATTGATGACGCAGCATACTAAAAAAAAACAGCCTTTTAACATTCTTGTTGTTTTTGATGTCCATTAAAACTTTTCAGAGCATGTTAAAATTCTCTGCGGTGGGTTGGGTTTCTAAACTCCTCGCCTTTAAAATACTCTGCTACTCCATCAAAGCACTGCTTTCCAGTGCCAATAAATGTCAAAACAATTACCGTAGGAGTTCATGTTGTCTTCTGTGAGTGACGTTCCAATTATTATGCATAATCCGCAAGGCTTTTGTGAGGATTATGATAGTTTTCTGCAATAAAAGTTTATGGATTTATCCAATTTGTTGTGTATCTGTTAGTTAATTTATTGCTACTTGACTGACCTGTGCCTGGTGGACTGACCTGTTTCTGGTGGACCAGACTAAATTCATTATTACTGTCTGGCTTTTTTCCTTCGCAGGACAGAGAAGACAATTCATATTTCTCAGGAAACCTTGCAAACAAACAGCATTTAGAAACATTATTTAGCCTAAAACTGCAGACAAAGCTATGAGACGATAAATACAATATACAAAGTACACAATGTACAATAGATGACGTAAGCATAAATGGCAACATCATTAACATTTGTAAAGTGAATCTGGACTAGTTCACCCAATTTTTTTTTTTACTCACTTTCATGTCATTCTAAAACCAAACTTTCTTCTGCTGAATGCAAAAGAAGATATTTTGAAGAACTTTTTCTGTCCATAAAATGGAAACTCAACATAGGACCCCATTGTATGAACATTATCGTATGGATTGTTGGAAAATTCAACAATAATTTTTTCAAAAAAGTTTTTTTTTTTTTTTTTTTTTTTTAAATGTTCCACAAAAAAATTCATGTCATGAAGGTTTTGAACAACCTGTGGGTGGGTAAATGTTTTCATTTTGGGTAATCTATCCTTTTGAAGACAGTCTAGTCAGCTAGTTTTGTTTTGTACATCCTTAAGTGTAATCTTTGTGACATTCCAACAGGCCCAAAGTAATGTTGAATCGACTATGTTTTAAAAGTAATTGCCTTTTGTGTTCAAACCTTGTTTAAGAGAACTGATCAGCTGTGATAGCACACTAGGGCTTTGAGCTCTTGACTGTACATCTGACGTGTTGTTCAAAAGGACTCTGACCATTCCAGTGGTTTGCTGTTGTGGTGGGACAGGGACTCACCCATATTGATCCTCGAATTGACATCCATTGATTTACTTTCTTTTTGTGTGTGTAAAAACATTTGACCCATAAAAGCCTGAGACTCTGCTGCTGGAAGGCACTGTCTGGACAGATTGCTGATGGTAAGCACTTTGATCTGTAAACAAACACCCTGTTTACGGGGAATATTCTCAGACCGGACCCCAGGGTCAGATCACGTAACCCAACTGCTAACGTTACGCATGTGATAACACGATACTAAAATAACCACGTTACCTTGTGGTCACATTGCGGTGCGAGTGTCTGTTACTCGGTTTCTGATGTATTATGATTTAATGCTTAATATGGAGTTGGAGTTAATATGGAGAATATAACTGAGAAATGTAAGTTATGCACTGAGGAAAACACATCTCAAATGCCTTAAACAGTACAAATATCTGTCAGAGCATCTGATTAGACAAGCTGCCTTAAACTGTTAACTATCTTACAGAATAATTTTGACACTCCTAATTAAAGCATGTTTCATGTTTAGGACAGTTTGGTTTATGAATTTTCCCCGCAGCAGCTGATTCTGTGTCCTCTGCTATTTTTCAGATCCGCTTGCAACATCAAACTACTGTAAATTGTGAAATTGAGAGAAACTGTATTGCCTTATCCTGTATAGTGTATAAAAATAAACTGATATATTGTACAAATTCAATGTACCACCCAGTTCTAATATGGAGCTATGTGAAGGATGATGTTTTACGTCGAAAATGCAAGTGAAGAACAAAGCCTATAGTTTACATAGGAATAGGCTAAATAATATTTTTGCATCCAGATACGTCATGAATATGGAAACATTTGGATTCATGCAGAATGAAAGAAGTAGGCTTCAGTTTCGCTTTTAAATTAATAAGTTTTGGTTTACAACTTTAGTGGATTTGTTGTGGAGAGAAGGGAACTAAAATAGCCTAATTGTGTTTGTAATGTTTGTTAATATTTTACTTTATGGTATTTTAGCCTACATTATTTCTGAATGTAATAATAAAATGCGATGTACAGCCTTCTAATTTAGGCTGTTTTTTCCCTATACTCCATTGATGATCTATTGTCAGAAGTGTGGCAGTGGGCTGTGACTGTAGTCATTAAGATTTACACCATTAAAAGTTTTTTTACCAGACAATAAAGAGGTGGATTTTTTTATTTTCATAAGCGGTGAAGCTTTGTGTTTTCATTTCTTTCCACCACATCATGGCTGAATGAACTGATTAAGCTTAACCTCAGTATGAACCCTTCACACATTGAGCAGGAAGTTGTTCTATCCTGTGCTGATGTGTGAAGAGAGAGAGAGCAAGAAGGCTGCATCTAGACTGTTTTAGCCTGGGCACAGCCCTCCAGACCCGCAGTTGGAGACGGGCAATTGTGTTTTCCGTCATCCCGACGTCCAGTGTAGTTGCCATAGCAACGGCAGGGCTAGCTGAGGTCAGAATACGTATTCTGGCTGATAAGAGGCAGAGCATCCAGACTACTTAGTCTTTAATCAGCTCTCTGGTTAATCAATACCCACCAGCTTGCAGCTAATCAGCTGAGGACGCTCGGCATGAGTCTGATGCTTAGACCATTGTCCATAACTGGGTCATTTTTGTTCCTCGTATCTGTTCCCAGGAATAAAAGGGCACAATGCATGATGAGCACTGCTATAAAATGAGAGCTCAGCGGTTCTCCCTGACTGGTTGAAAGGGACGGTGCTTAAGCCTTGTTCACACTTTTGATTTTGGTCGTTAGCAGGTGGCCCTGCCAGTTGATGCCCTAATGATAATGTTCTTTGGACAAAGAATCAGTTTTCTCGCCACAAAATTTTACCATTTTGCGGGGTGAAGCATTTGCAAGTTCCCCCAGGATTCCACAGAGATTTTTTCTGCACAAAAAGACTTTGTTTGTGATTGAGATGTCATTTGCAAAGAGCAAATGTTACAGATGAAATCAATTTTTTTTGTAGAGCTAAGCTTAATTTGTTCACTAGCAATTTTGCAGTTCAGAAAACCACAAATTTAGTATTAAGAGTATTGAATTTAGTATCAAAAGTAATATATCTCCCCTTAATGGGATAGTTCACCCAAAAATGAAAATTGTCATGATTTACTCACCCTCAAGCCATCGTAGGTGTATATGACTTTCTTCTTTCAGATGAATACAATCCGAGTTGTATTAAAAAATGTTCTTGCTCTTCCAAACTTTACAATGGCAGTAAATGGGGGTTAAGATTTTGAAGCCCAAAAAACTGAGTCCATTCATCATAAAAAGTACTCCAAAAGGTTCCGGGGGGGGTTAATAAAGGCCTTCTGAAGTGAATCGACCCATTTATGTAAGAAAAATATATCTATATTTAAAAATTTATAAACCGTAATCTAGCTTCCGCTAACTGTCGTACGCACATTTACTAGAGTGTGGCGTCCAGCGGATGATGTAAGACATAGGCGTAGCATGAGCTCTGATGAGAAGTGACGAACGTGGAAGCCCAGAGGAGAGAGCAAAACAAAACAATGGTCAGGAATTAGAAGTACAAAATGAGGATTTGTAAAGAAAAATGTCCTTTGCTATAAACAAAACTTGGTTCTGGGGAGACTAGCGTATTCTCAACTGAGCATACACTATGCCTACGTCAACCGCTGGGCGGCACTCTCTCGTGAACGTGCATATCCATATTTCAAACGTAATAAACACTTTTCTCTCACTTTCGGTATCTGTCGTACGTGGAAGCCGTTCCGGCAGATGACGCAGAACGTATGCGTCTGCCTCTGAGATATGCTAGTCACACGAGTTTGTTTACAGGAGCAAAGGAAGCAAAGTTCTTTTACTTTAGCAAAGTAAAACCAGTCTCCTCTTGGCTTATATCGAAATCCTCCAACATTTTATTTACAAATCCTCGGTTTGTACTTCTAATTCATGACCGGCATTTTGTTTTGTTCTCTCTTCGCGTTCGTCACTAATCACGCTACACTCCCTTTAATTTTTTTGTAGAAAAATTGTGTAAACTCAATACAATTGTGAGCTAAATTTCGTATAATGAATAGACCGTATTCATTATGTGGAGGTGATGAGGAATGAAAGCGAGAGGAGGGAAAACAGCTGTCTAAGGGAGTTTTGTCAAGACAAGGGATTGCAATGAGAGAATATGGCCTCAATCGGCTGGTGCTTTTGACTTCTCCATTCATTTTCGGTATTTATGACCTCATTTGTATAATTCCCATCAGCCACCAGCCTCGCCGAAATCTCCAATTATATATGCATCTCGGTGCTGCCCAACGAATTGCGTTCCCTAGGTGGTTAATATTTCCTTAATGATGCATGTGATTTTCTGTTTGTCTGTGGAGAACATGGGGAAGTATACACAGCTTCTCAGCATGTCAGTTTAGTGCTCTTGGCGTGTGTGTGTGGGTTTGGTCTAGGGATCCATCAGTACGTGACCCACTGTGTTGTTAATGGTGTAATGAGTAGTGGGGATGAGGCCTGGGGCATGTTGTCTTCTCCGTGGTGACTTCATAAACGACTGCAGAGGGGCAACCGCGGCTCTGCTCTGCTCAGGCAGGTGCCAAGCACCGCTAGCCTCTCCTGCAATGCAGAGACAAAGCAGTTTAACACTGGGGTTTAGGCTTTTGTCATCTGCGTGCTAAGTATGCCACATTTGTGCAGTGCGCTGAGGCAGAATACATCCCAAGCACGTGCTAAATGCTGATGTGTGCGCAGTACTAGACAGTTAGTCATGCGTTTTTCCTCCAAATGTCTCACTTAGACACGTTTCTGCTAAAGCCTATAATGTATTCATCTGTCTGTGTTCAAATGGCCTCTTTTCAGAGAACAATGCAGATGTAATTTTTATAGCTTAGGCTCATTTAGTCTTTGAAATGTGTGACTGTACTTGAAGAGAGAATTTTTATGTTCTTTTTGTGGGGAGTTTTAGGTATGCTGGTTTAACTAGTGTTTGTAGATTGTTGTAAGTCTATTTAAGTTAAAAAAAAATCTAATCATGCCACAATTTATACAGTATTGTGATATGAAATCCACAGATTGGTAAAAATACCCTTCTTGGCGATGTACTGACAAACACAAGCAGTCTTAAGTGAATGTAAACAGCACAAATGATTGGATTTGTGTCAAAATATTGGATCTGTGAATTAGGCCTTGCAGTGTAAATGCAACTAGGGATGCACGATATTAGATTTTTGCCGATATCCGATATTTTTCAACTCATTTTGGCCGATACCGATATATTTCCTTTTGTTTGGAAACAACACCAAGTCTCTCCTGTCAGGGCTCTAGACTGCAACCGTTTTTTGAGAATCTGCAAGTTAAAATTTGATGTGGTCGCATTTGTGCTAGTGCACAGTCTGCGATGCTCCATACAGCGTGCGCTGCCGAGCTCACGGCACATTGTAGCAGGAGTCAGATTTCACTGATAACGTGGAGAGAGGCGCTTTCAGCGCGAGCGCTTCGGGTGTAGAGGTTTTGTAGAACTTGTGGACACGGTGTAGAGGTTTTGTAGAACTTGCGGACATAAATCAGCCTTCAGTCTTTACTCGCAGCGTCAGCACGAGCGCGAAGGTGCGTGCAGCGGACGGAGCGCAACAGAGGATTTGGTTTTCAAGCTAAAGTAAAAGACCGCTTCTTAAATCAGAGAAGGTGAACATGTTGGCATTCTTGTGGAAAAAAAAAACATTTAAAACCTGTCAGCAACATCCAGTTTAGTTTTACTTTTCTTTTTTTTTTCATTTTGAAAAGTCTTTTATCTTTGCTGTTTACCTCACGTCTCTCGAAAGTGAAAGTACACAAAGCCCGGGTTATAACACAGCAAAAGAGGATATCCCATTCACAAAATTTAAATCAAAATAATGATGATGAAAAAGAACGCGTTGAATGTTGAACACTTTCGTTACCATATAACTATAAATCAGAACACACTCATTATTTTATGACATCAATTACTGCTTTATTTAATCACAAACACAGTCTAAATGTTATTTGTATAGGCTATTTTACTTTGATTTAATTAGAAGTAGGCCAACAGCGCCCCCTACAGATTAAAACTCCTTGCTGAGCGGGCATTAGGACCCGGGGGAGGCTGCCGCCGGCGCCGCTGCACGTGCTTTTACTGTTTACACTATCACACACCAAACGCGTCATTCTGTAGGTGCTTTCACAGATTAAATGCAACGATCCAAAACAGTCAGTCTAATCATCATTCAGACAAAATTTTGCTTCAAGAATGAGCCACACTGCTAGCCTGATCTAATCACTAGCACACCCTGAGCACATGTGAGTTAACGTATCGGCAAGACATATCGGCATAATATTTGACATCGGGCCGATGCCAATATTTACATTTAAATCCATTATCGGGCGATTCCGATATCGGTCCGATAATAACGTTCATCCCTAAATGCAACCCAGTAGATATGCTGTGTTATGTCATTAATATTAATCCAATAAGATTATTGACTTAAAAAAAAAAAAAAAAAATAAAAAACACTTGCTCCTCTTGCCCAGATAACTTCAGTAGCTTTAATAAGCAATCTAAAATCGAACATGAACACATGCCAAAGGGGGGGATACAATAAAATATAAAGATAATTTTAATCACAGACCAGCTTCACAGTCAAACAACAATTTAATTGATTAAATATAAATAAATATATATATACACACTGATTTTTGGACAAAATAATGTGAACACTTGGGAAATAGGCTATATTTCTTTATTAAGGTGTTTTAAAACCATTGGCCTTTTAATACAGCTTCCAGACTTTTTAGAATAGATTCATACAACTTTTCAATACTCTACAGTGGAATGTCGTTAATCAGAACATCTTCCAGATGAGTTTGAAATGTTCAAGGAGGGAATTTGCTTCTCTTCAAAACTATGCATAATGTATTACATAATATTCAATTCCGGTGATTGTCAGGTGGAAAAATTGAAGGTTGAAGCTTGAAATTTCAAGGTGAAAATTGAAGTTTGCAGTCACTTTTGCTGCAGTAGTTCTGTGTTATTTGGGCAAAATCCTTCTGAGTGTTCAGTGGTCTCTATCATTCTTTCAGTTTTCAGACACTTCTCTTCTTTGCTGATGCCTTGCCACACTTAGTGTACCCATAATCATAAGGACTGTTGTTCTTGAAACACCAAACAATTGGGCTGTTATAGTTACAGACGCTCCTGCTATTTGCCCTTTTTGGAAATCTGACAGGTTCCCCCTTTCACTTAGCGCTTGTACAGTACTAACCACAACTGAACAGTTTATTCTATACTAATATACAAACCGGAGAATTTAGACACCCAAAAATATTAATTAAAAAAAAAAAACCAATTAAATAATGTTTAAATAATAAAATGCATAATGTTAATCAATGAAAAAGATTGCATTCTTTCTTAGCAAAGGTCTAGACCTCAGTCAATACACCGCTTCCTGCAAACAGCAAACACATTCAATAAGTTAGGTTGTGCCAGCTCTGCCATCTCTGAGTTTGAGGTGATGGATTCTTTGAGAACAGAACTTACCATGCATAAATTAGTATGCGCAAAATGTAGTGCTGTTTGTGTCACATGCGAGGCGTAGTGCCATAAATCATGTGAATACGTGTGTATAGCCTACACATCTTGTGTGATGTCCTCTTTCATAGCTGCATTTTTCTGAAGAAAACCGCTGTCTGCGACTTCAAGGAGATTCATAGTCCTCTCCACAGCTTTTAGGGCAAGCATGCAGTATAAATGAGTCTTGATGGTCGCCTAGATTAGTAGCATCGACTATTTCATCTAGATGTCAGGACACCCTAATTTGATAGGGCCTTTTGTTGAGACCGATTAGTCGATGTTCAGGCAACCTACGAATGATTTGTTTTTGAAAATCTTGTACTTTTGCACATCCATATCATGCAGAGGGAAGCCCACAGCACCGTTCTGAAGTGATTTGTGTTTATTTATTGTTCTGTTTCGTGCTACGAGGCTTACTTTGAGTTAGCATGTTTCCAGCTGGCACAGAAAGAAAATGCTGCAAACGCTCCCGACTGACTGATTCCAGCTCAATTCCTGCTGCTTTTCCCGCTCTACCAGGGTTCTGCTGGGATTAAACTTTTAATAGATGAGAAGATGCCAAGCGCAAGTGGGAAATCACACGAATTTGGTTCTGTGCAGTCCACCAGGAATGCACGAAAGCCCTTGACATAATACAGAAGACCTAGAAACAAAAGATTAAGGAGTCAGAAAAGACATGGAAGATGGAGTTTAACAGGAAGAAAAAGTGGAATGAAAGTCATAGCATAGCTAGCAGTGTTGGGCAAGCTGCTTATACCTTGACAGCAATTAAGACAGACAAGCAACACTTTTGAAAATATAGCAACACTTCAAGCTAAAATTCATTTTATTTTACTGTATTTATATGGTTTTGTTTTTTATTTTATTTGTAATTGTATAATTCTTGCCAGAAAAAGTCTTAGAATTTTTACCATGTTAATGTAAAAAAGCTTGTGTAATATAACTTGTTTGTTTGCTGGTTTTTATGGTATTTGTTATACTTGTATTTTTATTTTTTTTTTATATATTGTTTTTGACATGAAAATAGCCTAAGATGCTGACATGGCATTAGATAAAAATATACCACTACTAGTATTATTTGTAATTGTAATTTCTAAAAATTATTTTGTATTTTTTTTTATTTGGCCATATTTCACTTAATTTTACATCCCATTTGTCAGTCAGCAGTATTTGTTTGGCACGTAAGCAATGTATAATTAAATTATTACTATTAAATGAGTCAAAAATGTACTGATAAATATTCCTATATAACTAATATTATATTATTGGTGAATTTTTTTTTTTTTTTTATATATATACAGGTGCATCTCAATAAATTAGAATGTCATGGAAAAGTTGTTTTATTTCAGTAATTCAACTCAAATTGTGAAACTCGTGTATTAAATAAATTCATTGCACACAGACTGAAGTAGTTTAAGTCTTTGGTTCTTTTAATTGTGATGATTTTGGCTCACATTTAACAAAAACCCACAAATTCACTATCTCAACAAATTAGAATGGCAGTTTTTTTTTTTTTAGTCTGTTACCTTCCTCCACCGATACCGACCCTGTTCTTACCACACTAACTCAGAGAGTGCCGTGCCCCATGAGTCTCTGCAGCATTAAAATGGTGCAAGAGTCTGTGTGTCTGAGAAACAGAGATCACTCCTCTCCCTCGGCATCACCACTACAGCCATTCATCAAAGTGCTGTGACTCAGTAAATATTCATCAGCCACTTACAGTGACTGACAGCAAGCACAGCACACAGCAAACACCAAATTACAAACAGAGCAGAGATAGAGGTCTGCAGGAGGGAGGCGGAGATTTGGTGAGAAAGGAGACGTGCTGATGGAAATAAGCTGTTGAAATGTCTGTGCAGTTATTCATTAAGAGATCATGAGAGACAGACAGACACTAGTGTGCCCTTGAGAGCTGAATGTACGTGACTTGAGTGCCAATTTGTTATTTGGACCTGAGCACCTGTAAATGGACTGTGATTGTATGTGTGTTAGTTACAGTGTGAAAGTGCACATGGCAGCACCTGGCCTTCAAACTTACTCTCAAAGTGCAGGCGGACTCTAAAGTTTAGATTGCAGAAAAATAAATTATTCAGTTGGTACAAGAAGTTTTTAGAGGTAGCATCTTTTGGAGCCTAAAAATTGTCCTTAGACATGCAGTAAAATGTCTTGCATTGGGTGATATTTTGCTTTATTTTTCTGTGGTGTTTTTCAATTTAATATTTTACTGTTTTATTTACTGTATCATTTATTTTGTTCGTTTTTTACTTTTAAGAAAATTTATTTAAGAAATTTAAGAGCTAAAGTCATCAAGTATATGGTGATAGAGAAATAATCTTGTAACGCTTAGTTTTTAGATTGTCATTATCTTGACCTTAAAAGTACTATGTCCTTAATTGTGGGTCACAGTCCTGCAGTGTGGCTGTTCTGACAGCTGTCTAGTAAAGAACCATGTAGACTGCTTTTGCCCAGCCACATCTGACTCCAGGCTTTAAACTGTTATCATTAGTGCAAGGACTTACTTGGGTTTGTGCAGCAGTATTTCAGTTTCATGTGTAAATTAGGACAGCAGACTGGCCATCAACTGGTAACTTAAAATGGACAGTCTACACTGTCAGACATGAGAATCTTAGTTATGATGTATATCTTACAGTCTGACTTAAAAGACCATTGATGTTTTACTGTCTGGCTTTGCTTTTACCCAAGATGCCTCTTTGGGTTTTGTACAGTCTAACAAGCAACAGTCAAGGACAAAAAAAAAACAAAAAAAAAACAATGTGTGCACCCAACTTTATAAAAAATTGCACACCAGCTAATGGGGAGTCATGGACATACATGGTCATACAAATACAACCCAGCACTGGGTAAAATATGGACAAACCCAGCGATTGGGTTGTTTAGACCCAGCGGTTGGGTTACTGCCCAGAAGGTTGGGTTAAACATTTAACCCAGCTGTTGGTTGAAAACAACCCAGCATGTGTTCTGTCTAATATTTACCCAGCACTGGGTTGTATTTAACCCAGCAATTTTTAGTGTAGTACCTTTTTTTTTCTTTTTTCTGTTTTTTACTATATATCTACGACTGTTCGAAAGTTTAGGGTCAACAAAATGTATTTATTTTATTTATTGTTTTACTTTTATTCAGCAAGGATTCATTAAATTGATCAAAAGTGCACCCTAAAATGCTGGGTTAAATACAACCCAGTGCTGAGTAAAATATGGACGAACCCAGCGATTGGGTTGTTTAGACCCAGCGGTTGGGTTAGTGCCCAGACGTTTGGGTTAAACATTTAACCCAACTGTTGGTTGAAAACAACCCAGCATGTGTTCTGTCCAATATTTACCCAGCACTGGGTTGTATTTAACCCAGCATTTTTCAGAGTGTGACAGCCAGGACTTTTACATTGTTACAAAATGTCTATTTCACATAAATGCTGTTCTTTTGAATCTTCTATTCATTAAAAATACTAACAAGTGTATCATGCTTTCCACTAAAATACTAAAAATAAATGTTTTTTGAGCAGCAAATCAGCATATTAAAATGATTTCTGAAGGATCATGTGACACTGGAGAAATGGCTCCTGAAAATTCTGCTTTGCAATCACAGGAATAAATTACAGTTTAAAATATATTAAAGTAAAAAAAAAAAAAACCTGAGCATGACAAAACATTTTTAAAAATCTTACCGTAATGTTTGTGAATATGTGCATTGTCTGTAGTGCTAACGATTCTGTGCATTATGTGCCGCAATTTAAATGTATAAATTAAGGATCATTCAAACCCTTAACCTTAAGTATAAGCTGTAGCAATTGCAAGCACTGCTAATAATAAGCTTCAGCATTTTACTGTATCAAAGCAGAATTCGTAATATAACTGTTGACCATAAGCTGTTCATTCGCTTTAATGGTGACCGTGATACTTGATGAGGCAAACATGATTTAATTCCTTCACTAACACACTTAATTGGGGTGAGGACCTAAACATGATTTTCAGTGAACTTTTCCTTTAATATCAGTGCATGACATTTCACAGCTACGTCTTGGCAAATTGAGGCCAGTAGTATTAAGCAATGTAATTTTAAAATCACAACCGAAAATTAGAATGGGATTAATACAAGAGGAAAGAATCCTCAGGAAACCGTACAATTCAGATATGTCATTTGTTTCATTTCCAATAAACCAGTCTTCAAAAGAATTCCTCAACCACATCAAATTCACAGTACACACACTCAAGCTTTCCAGTATTGCGTTCTCTCAATATTTATACTGAATCCTGCTACTACTTTCCACTAGCCAAGATCCGCAGAGCCAGTAGTTTCATTTGCAGAACCCACATTTCCAGTCACACTCCAGTGGGTTTGCAATCTGAGCCTGTACGGATAAGTAATGGCTAAGACTGTACGAAATAAAGGTAAATGCAGAAATGATGGAAAAACACAGCCAAAAGCTTCCAGCAAATGTACACGCCCCCAGACAACACGCTGCTCATGTCTGTGGACGTGAGCTCAAGTGGGCCGGTCTGACGATTGAAGGTGATCACTTCTGACAGTGCAGCGTTTTATCTGGACAGGATATACAGTATGTTTCGTGTTCTGCTTCAGATGCTTTCTCCTTGTGCTGCTCAGATTTCTCGGGGGGAGGAAATGCAGAAATAAGTTTGTGACCTTAAAAAGTTCATCTAATATCCTGAGCGTTAACTGCACTGGAGCTTGAAATTAATGTTGGATTTTCATTTCAAGAGCATCAGCAAAGTTAAGTGTCTTGGGGAAAAGGCAAGTTGGCCATCTGAAGTAGTCGGCAATACCTAACATGCGTGTCGTAATGTGATGATGAACCTCAGACACCAAAGGCGTTGACAGAAAAGACGACAGGCTTTTAAGAAATCATAATGTCATGTCTAGAACTAATTCAAGTGAGCTTTAGAAACAACCAAGCAAATATTTCATCACTACAATGCCTATTACTTGGTAAAAATTGAGCAATAAATTGGAAAAAAAACAACATTTATAAATAAAACCACTCCTTCAGATGCCATTTTTATTCGTTCCACCAACAAGATGTTGCAAAAACACTGAATTCAGATGTGCCTTGTTACCTTTCCACCTCCGTTTACTCCCTTGAAGGCAGCATTTTTCAGCAATAGTTTCATCATGCACTGATTCACCGGGAGTGTGATGATTTGACCCTGCAAAACGCTGAAACCTTGCATTTATGGTTACTTGTATCAGATGCATCTAAACAGAATCTAATCACTGCGGCTGTGTTCACCAGCAAAACAATTGACTATTATCTAGAGTTCAGCATTGAATTTGGCCTCATGACTCATTTGTAGAAACTGCACTGGAAATGTTTTTTGTTTTTGTTTTTTTTTTTGTTTATGCGCTTGGTCTCAATTAGGGTTGGGCGATGTCTACAAAATTGGCATCAGACGATGTCTGCAGTGAAACATCGCGATGGACGATGACATCAGGGAGCGGGGGGTGGAGTTAGGGGGTGTGCCCGAAGCGTAAATCTGTATTCAGAACGGCAAGGAAAACAAATGATTGCCAACAGTTGCCTGTTACATTACAGTACATGACTGAAGCTGGTCGCACACTGGACGAGAAGAGCAGCGCCGCACCACGTCTTTAAAATTCAAACACATTTTCTATGAGCATTCGCACACCGGCGGCGCCATTCAACGTCTGTCCGTGGCGCCTAGCAACGATTCAAAACAATGTAAAGATGTGGCCCGATGCGGCGCTGAGCTTCTCATCCAGTGTGTGACCAGCTTGAGACGATGGCAAATGATTTGCAGATCCCGAGCACAACTGGCAAACATCTAATCTTGTAAAATGTGTGGTAAGTACTGCCGCTCCATAGTATAAACAGAGTATGTGCGATCGCGAATCTTGAAAGTGAAACTAAAAAGCGATCACGCAAAAAGCAGTTTCAGTGCCAGGCATAATAGCGGCTCCCTGATGCCCACAATTTAGGCTATATACAGTATAATTACCCAATGATATAACTGCGAGAGAAAGTAGGCTACTGAAATATATATTTTCCTCCCATCTCGTATTTATTCCCTTTTGGGGTCCTGTAGCACACGTCATTTTTTTTTTTTTGAATACGGGCCTGGGATGCGGCGGATTGCTGGGGGTATGGAGGGGCCTGGAGTCATGATGCCGGCTCAACATCGTGATGTCTATCAGCCATCAGTGATGGACGATGGCATCATCTATTGGCCCAACCCTAGTCTCAATGCACTTTATGGCGTACAAATTGGCCATCATAAAACATTCCTTGAGAGAGATCCTGCATACAGAATAGAGCCACAAGGCAATTAGGTTTTATGGTGTTTAGATCAAACCCATGTAGTACGTGCCTTACAGATATTTAGGTTAAAATTGGAACTGTTTGATATGTGGATTTTAATTGTAGGTTTTTCTGGAGGTCTGATCTCATTTGTACTGTTGTGACATAATTGCTTGAAGCATAGAAGCAATATAAAGGTGGTTTAAATAATCTGGTCAGGCAATGTTACAATCTTTAAATAGTTCTTTATAGTTTAGCCAGTTTATATTATGGGATAATGTTTTTTTTGTTCCTTTTATTTAACGACATGTTAAATTGATCAAAAGTGTTGGTAAAGATATTTATAATGTTACAAAAGATTTCTACTTCAAATAAATGCTGTTCTTCAAAACTTTCTATTCATCAAAGTATACTGAAAATATATACATTTTGCAATTACATTAATATTTGTAATATTAATATATTATTACAGAAAGATTTTTATATTCTCACCAAGGCTGCAAATAAATGCAATTTGTGCATAAATGCAAAATGCGCAATAACTTCTGAAAAATAGTGCGTGTGTAAAAGAGAAAAATCTCTCACAATTGTCTATATGGTCTAATGTCTCTTTTTCTTTACTGTGTCTTTTCTTTCTACTGTTCTCTCTCGCACACACTTAGCCTAGCCAGGGCAGTTTGTTGGTGAGCGGAGCAGATGTTGCAGTCAGGGTCCAGGGAGAATCAGTGGTAGCAGAAATGGTGGGCACTATTAAACTATTAGAAATGGAGTGGGTTTGACTCTCTCCCCCCACTCCATTTCCTTGATAAACCCCTGAGACAACACAGAAAGAGGGAGAATGCCTTCTGACTCATGCCTTTGGCTTGGTGATGCAACAAAGTAAAGATCTTCCTCCTTTTTTGTATACATAAGTACCCGCTTTCACAAACACATGCTTGCATTTAACTAAATAAACCTCTCAACCACTGAAAACCTCTCTGAATCTGAAGAAAAACTGAATCCGAAGAATGAAATCATCACATCGGCTGCCACGTCTGCGTTCATATTAGAACAGCTCGCAATCTGTTGCCAAATGAAACTGGCATGGATGACACAAAGTGAGGGAGCGTGGGATGGAGAGATGGCTTGTAGGAAGCAGAGAGTGGAGCTTGGACTGATTACCATTGGAATTCCCCAAGTAACTTTATTGAGTCCAATTTGATGTACACCAGAAAAGTCTGGCATCCAAAATGCCAGCCTTGTGTAAATGCCAATCAAGATTCATTCAGTATGATGAGGACTGATTTCAAGTCCATGAGAAATCCAGAGAGGGTGGGTTTTACTCCAGATTGGCTGTGTATTTATGGGAATGGAAATGAGGCAGTGAGGGATGAATGTGCAGCCAGTTCTGTGGGCCTTGGTTTGCAACTAATTGTTTTTGTTTTATTTTTGTTTTTATTTTGTTTTGTTTTCAAAGTGAAGTCATAGATGAGATTCATCTTTAGTGGTGTTTTTTTTACAGATATATAAAAAAAAACACTGAAAATGAAAAGGAAATGGAAAGAGTGATAAACAGGAAGGCAGTAAAGATATTATAGTCTTAAATGACGTAAGAGGAAAGGGATTCAAGTCTTAAAAAAGAGGGATGTAAAGCAAAAGTGTTTGTGGTTCGTGAAAGGCTGGGGCCATTTGAGGTGCCTCTGGACAAGCTGAAGCAGCAGTCTGGACAGATTAGAAGAGCTAAGAGTCTGAGGGCTGATGGGTATTTTTAGAGTGATTTAGAGTTCCTGACAATAATGATTATGATAACACTGCGTTTCTACAGATTGAGAGAGAGAGAGAGAAATGCCACACAGCATCTCTCAACAATTTTACACTCTTGAGATTAGTTTTATTTGTGGGATAACAGGATTCTTGAAATATGAGCTGGAACTTTAAAAGGGTCGTTTAGTCGGCGCCGATAGCTTTTTCGACAGCATGCCGATATACAGCACCGTTGCGCTACGGGCGTCCCGAGTTAGAATCCCAACTCAAGGACCTCTCCCGATCATACCCCTCTTTCTCTCTCTCCCATTTCTCTTCCTGTCAGCTCTGATCTGTCTTATCATAATAAAGGCAAAAATGGCAAAAATAAATCTTTTAAAAATAAGTTGATTTGTGGAAAAATTAAATGTTAAACAGAAATACATAATTATTGAATTAAAGATAAAGTTTCAGCATATTTGCGCTAGCTGCCCTCTGTGCATTCTGATTCATAGTACTGATGTCTGAAACATTCATTTGAAACAGATCTTTTCCAATGAATCAGTTGGTCACAAATCAGTTAGTTTACAAATGATTCATTTCTTGGGTTCAACTCACTGACTCAATGTTCATTGATATTATCAGTATATAGCTTAAATTTCAGTCTTTTATCTCATACTTAGCCTCATAATTATTCCTTCAATGTCCTCTGGAAATATAAACAGTTCACTACCATTCAGAAGTTTGGCTATCTCTAGATGCTATCTCTCCTAAACATCTCTTAAGATGTTTTTTAAAGGCTGTGTTCATAAATATAGTAAAAAATAGTATGCTGTGAAATACTACTACAATTTAAAATATATAATTATGATAAGTATCTATTTCAATATATCTTGAAAGGTAATTTATTCCTATAGCGGAAAAGCTGAATTTTAAAATTTTAGTTTTAAAACAGCTTGTGCTGCTTAATATTTTTGTGAAAACAGTGATAGTTTTTTTTTTTTTTTTCAGGATTGTTTGATGAACAAAGCTCAAAATAACAGCAGTTATTTGAAGAAAAAGAAATGTAGAAAGTGTAAATATTTTGTAACATTATAAATGTTCAATTATGATCAATTGAATGCTTCCTTTCTGAATAAAATTAATTCCCTTCAAAAAAAAAAATTTTTACTTGACACTTTTAATTGAACCATAGTGTTTCGTTTGGTCTGTTTTCCTTCTTGTGGTCTGCTCTCTAGCTTTACACTAATTCAGATTGATATTGCTTGCATCAGACTGGCCTGATTATGTAACTTTAAATTTGTTTACTTTTTAATTACTGTGTAGCATATGAATTCAGTAAATGTTCATATCTACATCCTCTTTGCAGGTAATTCCCAGATGGGGGCCACTATAGTAGACGCCCTGGATACCCTTTACATAATGGGCCTCCACAATGAGTTTAAGGATGGCCAGGAGTGGATCGAGCAAAACTTGGATTTCAGTGTGGTAAGTGGCCAAGACTCGGACATGAACACACACACACACACACACACACACACACACACACACACACACACTTACCAACAACACCTGTCTATGTCGGTTTGGAGGCAAAGCGTGTCTGTTTTTGTTTGCAGACACAGTTATATCTCAGGACGCTGTTATTTCACAGCTGTATAATTTGGCAGCCGGCTGACACAGCTGTATTAACAGTCATTCGACACCCTGTAACCCCTCAAAGACTTCAGTCCTCAGCGTGTGTGAATCTCTCAGGTTTTGATCAGATTGTGGTGGCACTCCGTGGAAAAGGTGTTGAGTTGATGTGACACATCACCGTATCCAGGAGACAAGACTGGCGCCATGGAAACAATGTGAACCGCTCTGCCTCCGGAATTAGCCGGTGATGTTGAGGAAAAAATGGCAGACAAAAGAGACATCAGAGAATGAAGCGGGGGCGGCGAATGGCCCCAGGGGCCCCGTGTCTCCTGCTCTCCTTCTCTGTCTGCATTCACATCCTGACCCATTAATGGGATTTCTCCAGTTTCTCTCCCTATCAGTTGTTTTTCCGGCCTCTCCTCCATCAGATATGGAGAACCTGTATGGTTCTCTTGGCTTTATCATCTCTCTGGTGTCTGCGAGTTGTGTGATTTTTCTCCCGTCTCCCTTCTGCCACCTTTCTTTGAGCAGATCTGGTGGACTCTCAGCGCCTGAAGTCTCCTCTGCGTGTTTAGTTCATCTTTTTGGCTTTTCCAGCAGTGACCTAATTTCTTCTCTCTCCCCCTCCTAACTGTTACTTTTGGACAAGTATATCTTACAAAGCATGTGCACTCTGAAGGATGACTCACGCTTGGACCGTTGGGTTTGGCCGCTGAGGGCTCAGTATATCACAGTGGGATGGATGTGTTGGAAAGATTTTTGGAGGAGGGCAATAAACTGCAAAGCATAAGCGAGGAAGGGAAGCGTGTGCAAAATCCTGTGTTTTCAGAAAAATATTACGTAGCACAACTGTTTTCAACATTGAAGAATATTTCTTGGACACCAAATTATCATATTAGAATGATTTCAGAATGATCATGTAACACTGAAGACTGTAGGAATGACTGCTGAAAATTTAGCTTTGCCATAACAGGAATAAATTAAATTTTAAAAGTGTACACAGCTGTTCAAAAGTTTGGGATCAGTAAGATTTTTAATTTTTTTTTTTTTAATGGAGTCTCTTAAGCTCATCAAGTCTGTATTTATTTGATCAAAATACAGAAAAAAACAGTAATATTGTGAAATTTCTAATATTGGGTTCCTATTTTAATATACTTTAAAATATAATTTATTTCTGTGATGCAACGCTGAATTTTCATCAGCCATTTCTCCAGTCTTCAGTGTCACATGATCCTTCAGAAATCATTCTAATATGCTGATTTATTATCAGTGTTGAAACTGTTGTGCTGCTTGTGCTTTAATATTGCCTTGGAACCTGTGATACTTTTTTATTCTTTGATGAATAAAAAGTTAAAAAGAACAGCATTTATTCAAAATATTTTTTTTTTCTGACAATCTAAGTCTTTACTATCACTTTTTATCCATTTAACACATCCTTGCTGAATCAAAGTATTAATTTCTTAAAAAAAAAAGAAATAAAGAAAGAAAAAATGTACTGACCACAAAAATTTGAGTAATAGTATATATTGTAACACAAAATTTCTAATTTGAATAAACTCTGTTCTTTTTATCTTTATTTATCAAAGAATCCTGAAAAAAGTATCACAGGTCCCAAACAAATATTAAGCAGCACAACTGTTTCCAACGTTGATTATAAATCAGCATATTAGAATGATTTCTGAAGGATCATGTGACACTGGAGTAATGATGCTGAAAATTCAGCTTTGCTTCACAGAAATAAATTATATTTAAAGGTATATTAAAATAGAAAACTGCTATTTTAAATTGCAATATTATTTTACAAAATTAGTTTTTTTTTTTCTGTATTTACGATCAAATAAATGCAACCTTGATGAGCATAAGAAACTTCTTTAAAAACATTAAAAATCTTACTGATCCCAAAGTTTTGAACAGCACATATATAGCCACCATTTTAAATTGCAAATTTTTCATAATATTACTGTTTTTACTGTATTTTTGATTAAATAAATGCGTCCTTGATAAAACTTCTTTCAAAAAATATAAAACCTTATTGAGCCCTTACTTTTGAATGGTACTGAATTCAGACCTACGATAACCAAGATTAATAAATACTTTAATAGTTAATCGTTAATTATTGCATTATTTGTGAATTTATGAAATGTTTAGATTAATTACGTTATATTAAAGTGCTGCCCATCATTTTATAATAAAATGAATTAGTTCACCCCCCCCAAACCCCCCAAACAAACCAAACAAACCAAACAAACAAACAATCACTTACAGTCCTGACAGTTTCATCTGTTTTTGTCTATACAGTGAAAATCAGTGGGGTTCAAAACATCTGATTGGACCCCTGTTGACTTTCATTATATCTACAAAAAGTTGCTGAGACATTTTAAAATACCATCTTTTGTGTTCCACAGATGAAATGCACCTCTCTCTCTCTCTCGCTCTGTCTCTCTCTTTCTCTCTCTCTCTCTGTGTTTCTGTTGTTATGATGGATGAGGCTGCCTGCCATCAGCATTAATCGCAGCTGTTAAACCAAAAACTGAATTAATGGACCTTGGTCAGGGAACGGTCATATCTGAATTAATCTGGTGCACGTTCACTTTTGTCAAAATTAATAGACATGCTAAATGAATGCTAAGTGGAAGGGGATGGTTAAAGCATGTTCTTGTCTTATCAAATTAGTTTAAAACCAAGTCGATATAAGATGCTTTAGCAGCGTTATATTCAGAACTGGAAAACCTGCTTATATTTCATAAGCGGTATACAAAAACAGGTGCTGTTTTTAGGTGCTGAGGATTATGGGATTGTGACAGGGCTAAAACAGGATTTCGGGAGCTTGTACAACCATACCATTGAACTTCACTGTGTTCTGTTTTTCGGCATTGGTTGAATTGGTTCCTTTGCTATACAAGACTTAAAGGTGTGTGTGTGTGTGTGTCTGTCTGTGTGTGTGTGTGTGTGTGTGTGTGTGTGTGTGTGTGATTAGCTGCTGTTTGCGGTGTGATCTTTGTGCGAGTGGAAAACTGCTTCATGGTAATTTTCTCTAAATAAAGGTTGAAGCTGACAAGATGGATGTTGGTGATACAAACACACACACACACACTCTGCTCCAGCATTCATTTCAGTCTCATTGAAGGATTATTGTATCGGCTTTGATGTAGATTTGAAGTTCATTTGGGAGCTTTGCATGGCTGTTATGTAAATATTTCATGCACATTAATAAAGCTGCTTAAATGTTTGTTTGAATTATATGCTGTGCAACAGTTATGTTCTGAAAGTAAAAATCACTTTCATTTTCCTCTGAATTTTTAATAGCACTTTTCTTCTTACAATGTCAAACTGATTATATACTATATTTTGGAACAAACATCAAATATATTGTATTTTGTAAATGTCTAGGGTCAGTAAGATTTTTTTTAACCAAGTGAATACTTCTGTTTAGCAAGAATGTGTTTATTCTATTTTGATTCTATTCATCATAGAATCCTGAAAAGAAATGTCAGTTGCAATATTAAGCAGTGAATCAATTAAGCAGAACAATTAACACTGGTAATATAAGAAGAAACATTTCTTGAGCACCAAATCAGCATATTAAAATGATTTCTGAAGTACCATGCGACACTGAAGACTGGAGTAATTTTTAACCTTTTTTAATTGTTTATTATAATTATCCCAGGAAAAATGCTTAGGGAACCAAGGACCCTGAAAAAGTAGGTGATCACTGTTCTGCTCATACTCTTTCTCATTTTTCCCTCTGTTTCTACAGAATGCAGAAGTATCTGTCTTTGAGGTCAACATCCGCTTCATTGGAGGGCTTCTGGCTGCATACTACCTTTCTGGACAGGAGGTACGTTATCATTGCTTATTGATTTTTGCAAGTTTGTGTGCATATTTCTTCTCCGTCTGCGTGTTCAGTGTCATAGTTATTTCAGATGATGGAAGTTTGTGCAGGCTACAACATAGACGAAGATCTGGACAGAGAGAGAATTTATCTAGGGCAGTGCTATTGGCTCAGAGAAATAAGAACAGCTTTTTCAGGGGAAATAAATGTCCCTCTCTCAAGCCCATGTTAATTAACGCTTCCCTTCTGTCTTATCTGCCCATGGACATTAATGGAGAAGGGCACAAATAGTCTCTCTCTCTTTTCCCTCATCACTGTGCAGCGTATCTCTGCTGCTGCATATAACAGTGTTCTCCTCCTTTTAGTCTGAAGGTGAAAATGCAAAGGAATTAAACTGCAGCCATGCGGCACGACCTCATCGCCGCTCCACACACTTCATTAGATGAGTTTAGATACTGGACGTGGAACTTGCCACACTTGCATACAAAGTCATCACACTCGTCTGTCCCATGCCTGCCTGCCTCTCTGTCCCGAGTGACCTTTTGTTCCTTCAGTACAGTGTTTTGACATGCCTGGGAGTCAGGCCTCGGTCTCCAGTTTAGTCACACTGTGTTCATCTGATTGTTTTCTGCATATGTGCTATCATAGACATACCATGCAGTACAGCATGGGGTGAATTTTGGAGGCAGAGTGTCCAATTTAGCAGTGCTTGTATTGCCAGTGGCAAACATGGAGAGAAGTGATTATATTAAATGAATTGTTTCAGGAATCATTTAATAACATCTGGATTAACCGTGCATTTATATCTTGTAATTACTTCTAGTCTGCAAAAGGACTGTAGTATGCTGTAAAGGGCTGTATCCAAAATGTGGCCAAATTTGAGCAACAACATTTACAGAGATTTCCTTTACAGAGATCAGAATCAAAGCAAGCATTGATGTTACAAGAGACACTGAAATGTTGGTATAGCTTAAACACAGAGGAGAGACAGACAACACACACAGCTTCAGGTTCAGACAGTTTCATTTAGCGCCTATGGAGTTAAAAACACAAATAAATGCTCAGCCATTTGCATCTGCACTCTGCATCAAAAATATATGAACGCAATGTTGCACCTTTAATAACTTTTAAGGCTTATTTTCCAGCGTTTATATGAGCCTTTTGATGGATTGCGTGAAAGAGCTGTAAAAACTGGTTACACTCGCTAAGTGAATAAATCACTTTTGTGCTGAACTCTTACAAGTAAAAACAAACGCTTTCCTTCGATCCATGAACGCGCGTCTCACTTAATGTATGCAATCTCACAGTCTGAAGTGTGTGTCGTAGGAAATCAACACATGCTGTTGTGAATAATTAAGAGAAGCGTCTTCTCATTGGATAAGAACACGCAGTCTTATGAATGATGTGTCATCAAAGTACTGTAGTCCTTTGCCACGTCACAAACTGTGATGTCAACACAATGTAGATTTTAAACCCGTAAAAATAAAATAGCGCAAAAAGCTCATAATTTACCAGTTTTCTCCAAGCATTAAAATGAACGAATGCTAACATTGTCTCCTATGATGTGTAACACAAACACCTCTGCTAAAATCTCAGAAGTAGTAGTTTGTTGTTTCATGACCCTTTAATTCTGTACAGCAGTCATTTCTTTGTAAATATGCACAATATATCAGTACTATATTGTTTATTGGCAGATATTAGAGAATTTTTATATTCATCATTATCATTCAATATTGTATATTTAATTATGCTGCTCATTTCCCCTATTTTACATGTAGATCACATTTGCTTTCAGCTGTCGCTCACTTAAACTTAATCTTTAAAAGCACTAATAATTTAAAATAACACTGTTAAAAGTTATCTTTGGCAAGCTCAAAATGAATATTCAATTTTCATACTGTACTTTGCAATGTTGTGATGCATAAATTCACTTGTAGAATTTAAAATTATTAATATTAGTCGGTAGTATTTCATTCTTAATTTAATAATTAGAAAAAACGGTATATGCCATTTTTAGTTATCGGTAACACACACACACACACACACACACACACAAAATGATCTTGTTGTTGTTGTTATTATCACCCAGAACCACCTTTTACTTCAGAGCCTTAATTCCTTACAGTAGTTTGAGTTTATTTTTTATAAAGATGTGCATACTCTCCTGTTAGATACAATAACTTCAGCGTTATGGGAACCGAAGCATCTTTCTCCATTGACGGCTATTCAAAAGCCTTCTCAAAAGCGCTGAGTGCCCATGAGCAAAGATGACAGATTTGAAATTGCTTTCTTCCAGGGGATCATGCAACCGCCAGCAGTTGCCATTGAGATCTATAGGGATGTTAATGAAAAACTTTCTCCAGGTATTATACTCTACATCTCCTTGGTGTAGGCAGAGTTCTCTATATATGTCTCCTAGATGCAGTGGAGGCAGCATGGAGCAGAGGGTAGACGCATTGACTGAATGCAGTGTCATAGATTGAAAAGCCATGCCTCTTTAATAAGAGATTTTTGATCAGGCATGGAGTAATCCTCTGGGGGTGGAGGGAATGAAAGAGGGTCCAGAGTAGAGAGAGTTGTGTACTGATGTGCAGCTGGTTTTTCTAGAGAAGAAGAGCATCTGATCTGAAGAAGACAGAGGACTCCATACTTTTATCAGCTCTGGAGGTTATCTCTCCTGTGCAAGACCACATCCTCCATTCCTTCTCTCTCTCTTTCTCTCTCTCTCTGTCAGCTGGCTCTTGCAGTGCAGTGATAGATGATGTTTACTCTTCTGTCCCTCTGTCCTTTCCTTCCTCTATCTTTTGGTCCTCGTCTTCTATTTTATCCTTTCCTTTCATCTCTCTTTCTCAGTCTTCCTCCCTTGTTCTTCAGATCTCTTACCTCTGCATGTCTTGACAGTATTGTTTCATGATGGCAGTGAAGAGATGAATTTAGATCTAAAGTAGCAAGGGGCTAAGGTTTGGATGGCTAGTTTGGTATATGCTGTATGTGAAGCAAAAAGCCAGAATCTGCTTCTTTATTGACAGCAAGTAGTTTTTAGTATAGTTATATTCAACTCAGGCTTGCTACATTTCTGCTAAACTTCTAAAAATGTATCTATACATTGTTCACATAAGTTTTTAACTGAAATAAATGCTAGTGAATAAACACAACTTGAACTGCTCAAGCAAGTTATGATTACATGAGATTTTTGATTAATAAAGACTTAAATTACATGTGGTTCCTTACACAGTGCTATGTTATGACTTTAAAACACTTGTAGCATAGTTTAGGTTTCGTAAACTAATACATTTTGTCATTTGGTTAATGTAGTAGTAGTAGTAGTAGTAGTAGTAGTAGTATTTGTGAGCAACATAGAAAGCTGCTATCCCAATGGCTAATGCTAACGGATAGCTTTCTTTATGGCTCTTTCTCAAACAGCATCCTCCATGTCTACATTTTCCTGACGTAATGACAATTTGAGGTATTAGGGGGGAGAGTAAGATGTAAAGTGTAGGGTTAAGAATGAAAAGAGTTTAATAAAGCAATCCACTCAGCAACCTGTTTTCATTGGAGAGATGATGACGGATGAAGGAATGTGGTGTGTACTTATCTGGAATTTATTTTCTTTTCATTCTGGCAGTTTATTTTAGTTTTTCTTATACACTCATATTTAATGTCCTAAATTGGCCTTGACATAGTTGCAGGGCACTGTTATCTAATATGAATTAAGTATTATTATTAGGTAAATAATTTCTTTTGTATTTTTGATTACATTTAGTTTACCATTCAATATTTGATGTTTAATGTAAGGCCAAGCAAATAGAAGCACTTGTTCCCCTTTATGGTCATAAAAAGTGACTGGCTCAATAATTGTTTTGAATAACTCTTTCTAAATACTTCCTGGAATATGTATTTTTATAGATTTTTTTTTTTTTCCTATAGTGGTTAAGACCCTCATAGCATTTTCCAGGTACCTCACTAGCAAGCCAGCAATTTTGGATGAATCACTTGTAGATCTCACATCTTACAGTAATTTTCCAGTGGATCTAGACAGCACTTTTCTTCCTTTCTTTCAAAGACAATTGCAGATTCTTTGTGCGAAAATCAAATCAATCAATACCCTAGTTTCTTTACCTTTTGCTCCTGCGGATGCTCAGACGTTCTGGCATTCTTTGTGAGATGGTTCAATTACTGTGTTTGACAGCCCAATTACTGTATGAATCAGTAGATTTCTCCAAACACTGTGCCGACGGAGGCTTTATTTCTTAAGATTCCTTCAAGCCAAATAGGATCATAGGCTGTAAGTGAACAACACAGGCAAATATTTGTTCTTTGTCTTGATTTGCACATTTATTACAGCAGAGATGGTGTGAGGAAATGGTGTTTACTCCAGGCATTATGCAGCAGTTAGCTTTCTCTCTCTCCCCCTCCCCATCACTCTCTCTGTTGATGCGCTGTCCTGTGGTTGTATATCCTTCACAGTGGTAGAGAATATGCGGTGTCACATTAGGGATCAACGCACACTTCTGTTGTCAAACACGGATCTCATCAAAGGCAGAAGAGAACCACAGCCCCAGGCCCAGTGGAGGCAAGATAAGGACAGAGATTTAAGAAGGGATTTGATGGATGAGAAAATGTTTGTCAGCTACTCATCTGCGTATTTGATGTACTGCAGTCTTTGGACATGTCATCGCCAATCAAATCTCCTCTTCAAATACAAATAACTGGCCTTTCTAGACTGACATTTCCTTATAAAACTATCTGGTTTTCCAGCCCTTGGTTTGTAGCTGTATTGCATGAGTGTGTCCAAAACACTCTGCAAATTGCCAGAAAGATCTTTTAAAAAATAGCTTTTGCAGTTTTATGAGCTGTTATGTTAACATCATGGAACGCCTAACAAGTGGTTATATAAGGATATGTTGGCTTTGAACATCAAGACCACCGGTGTTGGTGTTTATTTTGACATCCCAGCTGTGGTTTTGTTTGTAACACTCATCAATGTAAAATGAGACACACCGTATGCTGGGCCAGCTGAGAACTGAGACTAAATAATTGGTCAGTCTCACGGGAAAAAAAAAAAAAAAAAGATTGAAAAAAAAAACACGTGTGTTACTTCATACCAAAATCAAATCAAAAACAAATTGTGTTCTTCATGAAAGTACATTTTACCAATATCTCGTTACTGTAATGGGGGAAAAAACTTTCTCATTACCTGTAATGTTTAAGAAATTATTTTTTTACATAATTGTTGTACTGCTTTTATACTCATTTTTAAAGATTTTTTTTTTTCAATAGTAAGAGTCTAATGAGAATCACCATTGAGAGTAATGGTAATTATAAAAATGGTAATAAATTATCTATTCTAATGCATTACAATAATTAGAATTATGTGTGCTTAATTCTTTTTCAGTACTGTAGTATTGTAATAAATTTTGTCTAGATGCAATGATTTTATTAAAACATACATTCAATTGAGTAAAATACCATCATCTTTCTGTGCAATTTTAGTTTACAAAAATACACAATCTAAAAATACATTGTATTGATTGGAGTTTTTTAAATTACTAATAGACTTAAATAATAATAATGCTTAAATAATGGGAGAAAAAAAAACAGAATTCATGATTAATGGGTTCAATTAGAAAAGAGAAGCTTTTTGAATTTTTTTTTTTTCTTTTTTTCAATCTTTTGCATTCCGATTGTTTTTCCAATGTCGACTCTAAGCTGTGTCTCTCTTACATTGTCTCTTCTGAAGCTGTGCAGTTTATTTATAAACCTGGAGGAATCATTTTAAATAAAGGCAGAAAATGTGTTTGAAATGTAAATGTAGAAATGCATTGACTGTCCCTATTTGCTTTGAGGAGATGAGAAGCATTGTACTAAATGCGCATAAACATTCTCACAGACGACAGCCTAATTTCTTCATTAGCCGACGTCTCTGATGCTGTGATCTGATTGGCTGCGCCTGCGTCAGATTGGCTGTGTTTGTGTCAGCCTTGATTGGCAGCTCCCGATTGTGCTGCCATGACGACGAATAGAATAAACACCAGGCAGAAGGTTTGTCATAAAAGGGCTGCAGATGCACAAACATACTGAGACCCAGAGCAAGAGAGAGGACAGAAATCCAGCTTTAACCCTGAACCCCTGTGGAACCCTCTGTGCAAACACTCATTCCTCCATCTCCAGTGTGTTCTCCATAATCTCTTTTTATGCTTCCATTAGACGTTTAAGGAACATCTCAGGCTGAGGGTGCTGTAGTGTGTGTGTGTGTTTATGAACAGAGAGCAGAAGCTGTATCATGGGGAATGTCCGTGGTCATATCCTCATATGTGTAATAACAGGATCATCTCTGGCACTTATGATCCGCATCAACCAGATTAGGCTTCAGCGTTGAAATCTGCATTCTGGGAATTACACACACACTCACTCACAAACACACGCCGCTCCAACTAGTAATCCTGAGGGAACTACTCGTTCAGCCTAAATTAGGCTTCCTTCTCTGTCTGTCTTCTTTCATTTTTCGCACCATTTCTGTACTCTTTCAACCTTTTCTTGTTCTGTGATTTTTCTGTCATCTAACTGACTATTTGCACCTGGTATAAATAGTACTGGATGCACAGCATGGCTATTTGCACCACAATAGTCTGCTAGAATAATAACTATTTAAAAAAAGAAGAATTAGGTTTAAGAAAAGTGGCGAGAATGTGCAGTGGTATTTTTGCATAGACAACCCAAATTAAACTTAAATGCATCATCTAAACTTAAAACAATTTTTTTTCTTATCCAACTCCTAATTTTCTTTCTCTTTCTAGACATATATGCATACGTATGTATGCACATTGTTTTTTATTGAAAAGAAATTAATACTTTTAAGCAAGAAAACAATAAATTGATTAAACGGTAAAGAAATGTATAATATTTCAAATGATTAACGATTTCTAATTCAAATAAATGCTGTTCTTTTGAACTTCCTATTCATAAAAGGGTACTGAGAAAATGTAGCATGAATTCCTCAAAAATATTAAGCAGCACGACTGTTTTCAACATTGATGTTAATAAGAAATGTTTCTGAATGATAATGATTCATGTGATGATACTGATGAAAATTCAGCTTTGCCATCACAGGAAGAAATTACATTTAAAATACATGCAAATAAGGAAAATATTTTTAAATTGTAATATATCATAATTATATAACTGTTCATAATGCATTTTAATAAATACATTGCAGCTAAAATAAATTGTAGCCTTGGCGCTTCTTGGTGCTCTTTTTAAAAACATTAAAAATCTGGGTGCAAATAGTATCTGCTTTATTCTTTGTCCCCAGCCTTGTTTTTTTTTTTTTTTTTTTTTTCTCGCCAAAAATGGTTTTACTTAGCATGTTTTCTTTTTACTGGACCTTTTGTAAACAGCATTGTGGTATTTCTGTGTGTGTGTGTGTCAGAAATATCTCAAAGGCTGTGTACACTCCTCACATCTATTCTAGTGAATTGCTGTGCATTTTAATAGACTCCATGTAAACATCCATAAGACGGCTAGAAATAAAAGCCTCAGCAGTGGCTCGGGCAGCTGTGCGGTTTGTCTAAGAACCAGAGGCCTTTTTTCTGCTATGGCTTCATTCTATCTTTGGTCCTAAAAACATGATCAACCACACAGCTCCCGCTCTGACATGAGCAACAGATCTTACCCTGCTTAAAGGAGTCTGGCTGTGAGTCATCAGCACAAGATATTTTCAAGCCATTTTTGCTCAAAAGCACTTGGTGGGATGGCAGAGTTGTAGTCAGACAGTCTCGCCTAAATTATGATGACACAGTTACTGTTGAAGGAAAAATAAAATATTGATTGCTGCACATTTGACATCGATGACGACTAATAATACTCTGCACTGTTGGAAAGGTGAAGTCATTCTTTCTGTGTCTATGCTGATGTGTTCATAAAGTGTCTGAATGGACTTGAATATTCAAGAGATGCTTTTATCCAAAGCAGCTTATATTATTATTGCAGGGACAAACCACCTAAAGCAGTGGTGCCCAACCTTGTTCCTGGAGATCTACCTACCTGCAATGTTCAGCTTCAACCCGGCTTCAGCACACCTGCCTGTAATTATCAAGTGCTCCTGAAGATTTTAACTAGCTGGTTAAGCCGTGCTTGATTAGGGTTGGAGATTAACTTTGCAGGAAGGTAGATCTCCAGGAACAGAGTTGGGCACCACTGACCTACCGATGATACTTGTTCGATTATATTGTTAAGGGTAGGCTCATCTTTGCTTTGAATGTGTCTGTCTGCAGCAGTAGTTGTTGTTGTTAAACTGCAGCTGTTGGCAAAGGTTGCCTCAGTTCAAAATTTGAACTTTATGAAGAGGCCCCAGTGCATCATCTCTCTTCTGACAGTAGTGAGTAAACAAATTCAGGTGTGTTGTTCTTTGGGTATTTATTCTGTCTCTCATGTGTGTTCTCCCTCTGTCTCTGTCTCTCTCTGTGTGTGTGTGTGTGTGTGTGTGTGTGTGTGTGTGTGTGTGTGTCAGTTCCCCTCTGCTGAGTTTGTGGACAGATTTTATCCCTTCAGTCAGAGTCTGTAATGTTAGTTGGGCTACAGGGGTGAATCTCACAAAACCCATCAGCAAGACCAAGTCTGGGTCATATTTCACCTCAAAATAAAAATATGTATATATATATATTGTTTTGAGAAAAGAAAATGAAGCCTGTTTATAACTTTGACATTAGGTTTTTTATTTATTAACTTTTATTTATGTATTTTTATGCATTGTGTCAATTTGAAATATATAATTGAAAATCTTTAAATTTGCCCTTACAGTATGTCATTGGGGTGAATTAAATTATCATTGAATCACCCTGTTGAGAAAGTATCACGATTGTAAAGAATATATACATTAAATATACATTAATAAAAAAAATATACATTACCGGAAAGTCTTTTTTTTTTAACTGTTTTTGAAGAAGTCTCTTATTCTTATTCTCTTAGTCTCTTATTCTCACTCTTACTCTCCGTTTATGTAATTACAAATACAGTAAAACAGTGATATTGTGAAATATCATTGCAATTCAAAATTTTTATATTTCAGTATATTTTAAAATGTATTTTATTCCTTTGATTGCAAAGCTGAATTTTTCAGCAGCAATTACTCTTCAGTCTTCTTTGTCACATGATCCTTCAGAAATCATTATAATGTGCTGATTTGGTGCTCAGGAAACATTTCTGACCAATGCTGAAAGCCTTTCTGCTTCATAATATTTTTGTGGAAACCATAAAAACTTTTATTCAAAACATTTTTCATATTATACAATTACAGTTTAGAGCATTATTTTCTTAAAGTCTTACCAGTAATTTATGAACAGTAATGCACATAATTTTATTTGTAAATGACATATTATTGAATTATTTATTTAGGTTGTTAATATTTATGGTAAGTAAGTATCATTGTAGTATTTGTCTACTGAATATTTTTTAACTTTCATTATGCAGAAAATCTTTACAGGAATGATAATCACCTTTGAGAATAATAACTGGAATTGCAATGAGTCTGAACATGCTATGCCAAGAGACTTTTGAAGAAAAATAAATCTTAGTGGTCCTGAATAGGCCTACATTTTCATTATGTAATTGTGTAAGTATATATATATATATATATATATATATATATATATATATATATATATATATATTATTGTTATTATTATTATTGTTATTATTATTATTGTTGTTATTATTATTATTATTTTATTTATTTTTTTTACACTGAATCAAAATAATAAAAAACGCTCCTTACACGTTTTTGTGTGATTCATCTCCACAGGTTTTTTTTTTATTCCCTAGAGCTGACTTGATTCTTTTTGTCCACCTGTGTGCTTTGCTTTGTCTCCCTTGTGGTTCATAATTTATTTCTCTCCTCTGTATGTCTCTGTCTCTTAGGTTTTTAAGGTGAAGGCTGTCCAGCTGGCAGAAAAGCTGCTTCCTGCCTTCAACACCCCAACAGGCATCCCTTGGGCCATGGTCAATTTGAAGAGGTATGTTACATACACACCTTCCCTTTCATGCCTTCGTCCTTTCAAATTTTTTCCCATGCTGCCTGTCCTCCTCTCATTGTCCTGATGGGGGGGCTGCCACATAATGGAAGGCTGTTAGACCTTGTGCATCTACGAAAATCCCTGTGGCTTTCTTCCTGTTTAACTCGACTTTCCACATAATTTCATTAGAATGAAATGAAAATTGCACAATTAATCTGCAGAGCACATTGTGAATGTACATTAAGGGTTTTTTATGTTTGAGGAGGGAGGAGGGTCAAATCCAGCCTGACACGGCTTTTGTGAATTAATTGGGTGTTTAGAAGAAATTGCTCTGGAACAGACGAGACCACCGCATTTTGGGTGTCTTTAATCCTGAGGGAAAAACGACGCTGTGTTTTATTAATCCCCATTCATGTAGAGCAGCCTTTCGCAGTCTACACACACACATTGTGAATACATTCTGCATGAAAATGAGAAGTAAAAGTAGAGCACAGGATATTGGACTTGACGGAGGAATGATGGGTGGCAGTGAATCCGTTTGGAGCGGGAATGAAGCTGTTTGACTTAAATGAGTTCGCAGTATTTCTTCATTGTCTACATGTTGCAAACGTATAAAGGTGGATGTTTGCTTTAGGCTAGTAAGGAACATATTACACAAATGTCATGGGTGTTTCCTTCTGTCTGTTTCAGTGGAGTGGGGCGTAACTGGGGCTGGGCGTCAGCTGGAAGCAGTATTCTGGCTGAGTTCGGGACGCTGCACATGGAGTTTGTGCACCTGACGTATCTGACTGGAAACCCTGCCTACTATCAGAAGGTAAGCTTGGGTGTACGAGTGTTGTGTAACTGTGTTGGCCCTTGTGTTTGTGTCCTGTTGTGAACTCTGTTTGTGTTCTGGTTTAGGTGATGCACATACGGAAGCTGCTGGCTAAGATGGACAGACCCAACGGGCTTTACCCCAACTACCTGAACCCACGCACAGGACGCTGGGGCCAGCGTGAGTGCCTCCCACTAACATCCTCTGTGCTGCACAAGCAACTCTCACTTTGCACTTCTCTACAAAAGGTGTTTTGTGAATTCTCACACTGTATGAAATAAAGAGGGTTACAGACACCCACAACATGAACTTGATGCTGTGATAGATTTAAAAAAAAAAAAATAGATTGCACACACAACAGTTGGATAAAATGATGCTTTATAAGATGGAAGAATTTGCTATTAGCATTTACTAGCACTGAATGAAATAGACTTTTCTCTGGACTCTGTCCACTATCTTAGATGAATTTTGATTCCATAAACTTTTTTTTTTTTCTGAGACTACTTAATCCATGAATGATACATGAAATGCTGCCTTAGGTTTGGCCTGAAATAATAAATGTAGGCAGTTTTGCTGTGTGTTGCTTGGAAAAGCCTTTGAGTCAGGACCATGCAAGTGAAGGTCAAGACTGCTGATATACAAGACTTAAAATATATTCAATATATATTTTTCTGTTGTCTTAGTCAGGTTCAATTTTAACTCACTATGCCAAAATTAAACTTCTTATATTATAAAATTTTTATTATATTTTATTTACTGTCTGGCAACATTTTGCATTGTGTTAAGCTTTATTTTAATAAATAGTTTATAATTTATTGAATAAATTATATTGAATTTATAATTTAGCAGTAATTTGACCACAAACTTGAACAATATTGTATATCATTAACAAATGTAACATAGTGACAACGTGCTAATCTGAAACTCACTCACTCAACACAGCAGGCCTTTCTTATTTCTGAGCCCTGTTTTGTTTTTCTTATTGCTGCAATAATCATAAGATATCCAGATCAAATGGAGGATCCAAAATACCACTCTGTGAAGCCTGTTTATAGACACTGATGATTTTCATAATCCCTCTACCAGGATTTATTATTCTATAAATGTGAATGACGACAATGGCAGCTTATCCTCATCTCACTGATCAATGAGCTTTAATAAAGATGGGATGTGAGGAAATTTCTTTATGTATAATTAGTAATTATCTGTAGTGAAAACACTCTGTGTTTTAACCAACTCTTAATTACTGAGAGAGATGAGGGTTTAATTAGTGCTCTGTGTCTAAAGGCTAAACCTTGATCTACCCACTGCAAGCAAATGCTTACACACACACACACACACACAAAGACTAAATTCCAGTAAAGTGTGATGGTGTGTTTGTCTGAAGGGGTAAAATGTAATTAAGGTGCACTAGAGATCTATTTTCTAAATGAAAATCGGCGTGAGTGACAGGCCATTACAGCAGAGTATTATTCCCTCTCCCACACTGCATCTGCCCTGTGGACCCTTAAAGGGACAAGTCCAAAAAATTATGTTCTCTCATCATTTATTCTCCCTCATTTTGTTTCAAATGACTTTCTGTCCTGTGTGGAACACAAAAGTTTTTCGAAACAGTTCATGTGAATGGGGATCGTGTATCACAAGCAGCTTGGACATTGTGCTAATCATCTCCTATGGTGTTCCATGCAAGTCAGATGGGTGATTAAATGATGATAGAACATTCATTTTTGTGTGAACTACCCCTTTAAAGTTCTCTCTCCATGTCTCTACTGCATCACCTCCAGGGGCCTTTAGATTTTAGATCCACATCTCCTCCTCAGCCCGTCATTCTCTATCCATGACCTGTCCTCTTGCTGTCGGCCAAAACTCTGTAGAGATTTCCTGCCTGGATCTTTGATTGTTACTCAAATCCACCCTGTTGTTTTTTATTCAAAGACTTTGAGTGCATTTACTTTTCAGCGGGAGGCCGTTAGGGAGTTGTTTTTGATTGGCAGAAGTGAAAATCCAGACGTTCGATGACTGGCAGCCGTGCCAGAAGAGGCTGTGAAATAAAGGCCCAGACGGTTTATAGGAGTCTGAATGGGATTTTTGAGAGTTTATGAGTCTGAAACGTCTCTGCTTCAATCAATCTTTCCACTGCCACAACTTTTCTTTTTTCCTTTGTCTCACTGCACATCAGCCTGCACCATCTATGTATTATTCATCGTCTTAATCACTGATGTTTATTTTATTATATTTATTATGATTCTACCACCTTTCTTTCTGTGCTGCTCGCACACATTCACCTCTTTCTCTGTACCTTTTTTCTCCATTCCTTTCGCTGTCTCTGAGCAGCTTGTTTTCCTCTCTGTTGTTTTCAACCTGTCAAGATTCTCACACTGTCAAGATCCACACATTCTCTCTGAACTATTTCTTCTTGTACATTTTTCTAGCTCTATCCAGATTTAGTTATTAGTATTGTGTGCAAAGCCAAGAATCACTTAAACAAATCTTAACCTAACTCATCCTGCTCTGTTTGTCCTTGGGGCGTAAATGATACATATCTATGACGTGTTGAGGAAAAGTGTAATATTGCGTCTTTTTTTTTTTTTTTTTTTTTTTTTTGCCTAGAATGACAGAAAAACTCAAGTTTCAATATATGGAGGCATCTGAGCCATATCTGGGGATAAGAATATCATAGAGACCTGGGCTCTTTTGAATTGGCACTGTAAGCAATGCCTTGGCAACCACATGGCAACATTTTGGGAATTACCTGCAGCATTGCTTTTGCACTGACAATTTCTGCAGAATATGTAAACAATTTTTCCCTCTATATTCCAAAATGCCCCGCCTCTTGCAGCAGGACGGACTAGTAAGAGTTACTTACAAGTGGCCTGTGATTGGACGTCTCAGTCTCTCTCTCACTTTCTATTCAGTTTTTTTTTTCCCCTACCTCTCTTTTTTTTCCTCTCCTGTTGAATAATTCATCTCAGCTTCTACATCTTGCCTCTACCAGGTCAGTCCCTCGCATCCATTAGCATAAAATACATCTTTTACTTTGTCTCAGTGTCTCTGTAAAGGATCTCTCATAAAGTGCTTCAGCCTCCTGCCTCGTTGCTGCCTCATTGATTTCTTTAGTTCTCACTCTGATTTTTAAACTAGCTATTGCAGATGCAATTTTTAGCCGTGTCACTTGCGTGTTCACACCTCTCTTGTGTAAAACATCACCTCTGAATCTGTTTAAGTCTGTTTAAGGCACCCTCAGTCTCCTCTAAAGACCTTCCATAATGGCTTTTGGCAGTTCATCTCCTGAACGTTTGCCCTACTAGCTATCTCTCAGCAGGCTGAACGCAGTACAGCTCGCTAACCTTGGCAGATATGAGCTGTGACAGTGCTAATGGGCTCCTCCCTCGCTCCTCTGATACTATATACAGCAAGTGTACAGTATATACTCCTCTGCCTCCCACACACTTCACACTTCCTGTTCTTGTATCTCCTGTCTGCTTCCCAAATGGGTTAACAAGCTTCCATGTTAATCTTGACACTCAGAGAGAGAGAGAATGTATGGACAGACAGACAGATAAATACAGATAGATGGATAGATAGATGGATAGAGATAGATACAGATAGATGGATAGAGATAGATACAGATAGATAGATAGATGGATAGATAGATAGATGGATAGATACAGATAGACAGGTAGACAGATAGATATAGATATAGCTAGATATATGTAGCTAATCACGTGGCCATGGCTCTAACCTAGTGCCTCTTGTTTAATATTCTCTGTTTCTGTCTATGTTCAATATCTTCAATATTTCATTCTTAATTTCTACAGCTCCCTCTGACAAGTCAACACAGATTGTTTACATGTTCTGTTGTAGGTTCCCATTACGAGCCATTACCGGCACAAATGACTCCCAGCCTGTCAAACACTCACACTTTACACACACTCACTCTGCAGAGTCATTAGCTGTGTCAAAGTGGAACACACACTCAATGGCTGTGTTTATAAGTGATTAGGTGTGTGCTGGTGTGTGTCCACGCTGAATAAATGCCAGCAAAAACACGCTCACTTGTGCATTTTTATTTTAATGAGGGTCGGTGTCAAGCCTGAATACACTTTTATGGCAGCATTCAGGCACATTAAAAGACTGAGCTGTGAACAGAGTAACCAAAAGAATCATAGCAGGCTTTTTTTTTTTTTATTTTTTTATTTTTTTTTGCTCCAGTTGAATGCATGTTCACAAAGTTTGGAATTTAGAGGTATCTAATTAGGCTAGTTTTGTCATTTCGAAGTATTAAACTGACTTTACTCTAAATTTAATAACTATTAGAGGTTGTTTTTTTTTTTGTCCTTACTATCAGCAACAGACATTCATTAAGCTTATCCTTGTCTCTCTCTCTTGCTCTGCAGATCACACCTCAGTAGGTGGGTTGGGTGATAGTTTCTATGAGTACCTGTTGAAGGCCTGGCTGATGTCTGATAAAACAGACACAGAGGCACGCAAGACGTACGATGATGCCATCGAGGTGAGGGCTGAAGGTTGCAATGGCAATTTGTGTGTTGTTTCGTGCTGCGTCAGTTTCTCTCTGTTCATTCTCTCTTTCTTTCTCTTCCTACAGGCTATCGAGCGCCACCTCATCCGTAAGTCCAATGGTGGCCTTACTTTCATCGGGGAGTGGAAAAACGGCCACTTGGAGCGTAAGATGGGTCACCTGACTTGCTTTGCTGGGGGCATGTTTGCCCTGGGGGCTGATGGGTCGCCAGATGATAAAGCTGGACACTATCTGCAGCTCGGAGCAGAGATTGCACACACTTGCCACGAAAGCTACGATCGCACTGGTTAGTGAATATGTGAGGGGGCAAGAGAGAGATGAAGGGTATAAAAAAAAAATGCATGAGATCTTTGGACTTCAAATCTAATTTGTAGCATGGTTTTGTTGCCATGGTAACACTACAGGTTATTTTCAGAGTATGGCATTTCTATTTCACACAACTTGACTGAAAGACATTGATGGATTGCAGCTCAGCCACAACAGGCTCTCAGACAGATAGTTTCACGTTTATAGCACCATGAGAGCCGAAGGTTCAACTAATAGTACTGAATGCATAAACCTTTTATTGTTTGCAGTGCTGAAGCTCGGTCCAGAGGCCTTTAAGTTCGACAGTGGGCTGGAAGCAGTGGCTGTGAGACAGAATGAGAAATACTATATCCTGAGGCCTGAGGTCATCGAGACGTACTGGTACATGTGGAGATTTACCCACGACCCCAAATACAGGCAGTGGGGTTGGGAAGCAGCGCAGGTCAGCATCTCTTTCCAGTGATAAACATATACAGTATACACACACATAAAAAAAAATATATATATATATATATATATATATATATATATATATATATATATATATATATATATATATATATATATATATATATATAGGTGTGTGTGTATGTGTGTGTGTGTGTGTGTGTGTGTGTGTGTATATATATATATATATATATATATATATATATATATATATATATATATATATATATATATATATATATATAATGTGTGTATGTATATGAGTGTGTGTGTGTATATGCAATGCAAATGTTTATTAATTTGACTTTTTTACTGTAATATGTAACAAATCACTGTAGTGATTCAAATTAAGATGCTTAGTTGGAAAATCAATTTTTACTGGATGTTGAATATTGTATAAATATTAAGTTCATCAAATATCCTAGGAAAAGAGTGCCTACAACTAAATATTGGATATTATATTTTGGAAACTGCTTTCTGAAATTTTAGTTTACTGCCAGTTGAAAGGAATAGCGCTAGATCATGACAGTGATTTAATTCTTTAAGAGGACTATTTTTTTTAAACTACGCTTTCCTGTAATAAAGGTCTCATCTCTATTTTAGGGACTTTCTCATGTCAGCTCTCAAAATAAATGGTTATCCATATTTCATACTCTGCATTTCTAATACTGGAATGCCTGTATTCAATAAGCCTCACAACTGGATTTCAATGTTGGCAAAAACTGTTGAGTTTTTTGTTGTTTTTGAGCATGTTTTTAATTTATTTTTTACAAAATAAACTACATTTTTAAAGTCTGCCATTTATTGGTTAACAACCATAACATGACAAAAATAATCACCTTATTGCATCAGCCAGATTTTTAATATCACTGTCACTCAATAAGAGAACACAAATCCAAAGATCTGTCATAAAGCTCTAGATGGCACAGTCCAAAAGGTCTAACTCAATCTGACATAATGAAATCATCATATGGTGCAGCTGATTGGTTCTTTGTATATCAGCAGCCAATGAGCTCGCTACTCAACATTCAAATAGTTGGCTAGTGCTTGCTGGTGCAGTTGCAGCACACTTCAGAAACCCTTCACCTTCCCCAGCTCTACCTGTACAGATCTGTTACGGGGTGATTCATGTATGCTATACAGGTGCAGCTCAATAAATTAGAATGTCGTGGAAAAGTTCATTTATTTCAGTAATTCAACTCAAATTGTGAAACTCATGTATTAAATAAATTCAATGCACACAGACTGAAGTAGTTTAAGTCTTTGGTTCTTTTAATTGTGATGATTTTGGCTCACATTTAATAAAAACCCACCAATTCACTATCTCAACAAATTAGAATATGGTGACATGCCAATCAGCTAATCAACTCAAAACACCTGGTTTCCTGGTTTCCTGAGCCTTCAAAATGGTTTCCTGAGCCTTCAAAATGGTCTCTCAGTTTGGTTCACTAGGCTACACAGTCATGGGGAAGACTGCTGATCTGACAGTTGTCCAGAAGACAATCATTGACACCCTTCACAAGGAGGGTAAGCCACAAACATTCATTGCCAAAGAAGCTGGCTATTCACAGAGTGCTGTATCGAAGCATGTTAACAGAAAGTTGAGTGGAAGGAAAAAGTGTGGAAGAAAAAGATGCACAACCAACCGAGAGAACCGCAGCCTTATGAGGATTGTCAAGCAAAATCGATTCAAGAATTTGTGAGAACTTCACAAGGAATGGACTGAGGCTGGGGTCAAGGCATCAAGAGCCACCACACACAGACGTGTCAAGGAATTTGGCTACAGTTGTCGTATTCCTCTTGTTAAGCCACTCCTGAACCACAGACAACGTCAGAGGTGTCTTACCTGGGCTAAGGAGAAGAAGAACTGGACTGTTGCCCAGTAGTCCAAAGTCCTCTTTTCAGATGAGAGCAAGTTTTGTATTTCATTTGGAAACCAAGGTCCTAGAGTCTGGAGGAAGGGTGGACAAGCTCATAGCCCAAGTTGCTTGAAGTCCAGTGTTAAGTTTCCACAGTCTGTGATGATTTGGGGTACAATGTCATCTGCTGGTGTTGGTCCATTGTGTTTTTTGAAAACCAAAGTCACTGCACCCGTTTACCAAGAAATTTTGGAGCACTTCATGCTTCCTTCTGCTGGCCAGCTTTTTAAAGATGCTGATTTCATTTTCCAGCAGGATTTGGCACCTGCCCACACTGCCAAAAGCACCAAAAGTTGGTTAAATGACCATGGTGTTGGTGTGCTTGACTGGCCAGCAAACTCACCAGACCTGAACCCCATAGAGAATCTATGAGGTATTGTCAAGAGGAAAATGAGAAACAAGAGACCAAAAAATGCAGATGAGCTGAAGGCCACTGTCAAAGAAACCTGGGCTTCCATACCACCTCAGCAGTGCCACAAACTGATCACCTCCATGCCACGCCAAATTGAGGCAGTAATTAAAGCAAAAGGAGCCCCTACCAAGTAATGAGTACATATACAGTAAATGAACATACTTTCCAGAAGGCCAACAATTCACTAAAAATGTTTTTTTTTTATTTATTTTTTTTTTTTTTTTATTGGTCTTATGAAGTATTCTAATTTGTTGAGATAGTGAATTGGTGGGTTTTTGTTAAATGTGAGCCAAAATCATCACAATTAAAAGAACCAAAGACTTAAACTACTTCAGCCTGTGTGCACTGAATTTATTTAATACACGAGTTTCACAATTTGAGTTGAATTACTGAAATAAATGAACTTTTCCACGACATTCTAATTTACTGAGATGCACCTGTATATGGGGTTTATGTTATGTTATGTGTTATATGTGCAGCAGTAGTACTTGTTACATGCTCACAGCAGCATGTTGTGGATGTATTGGCAGTAGCAAGTCTCGGTACTTGCTCTGCCACAGCAGCAGCAGAGCTGATCTATTCCACCAAGACCAAACACATTAATATTGATATGTACATTACCATGCCAAACCCTCTGAGAGTTGTCATGATAGAACTTTTTTTTTGTAAGTGTTGCCTTTGCAGAAATCACCAGCACAAAGCTAGGGCACGAGCAACACAAACAGAAGTTTGACTCACTTCTAACAGGGCTGGTATCTCCAGCCATCAGAGTTCAGCCAGATATCAGAGACAGAAAAGGTCAGACGGTGTGTTCGGCACAGGATGTTCTTAGTATCTAAACCCATATCTCATCACTTTGATATCCATCTGTAGTCCCAGTTGCTGTATCGGTGGCATCTTTTTGCTGCTCGTAGTAGTCCTGTACCTCTTTATCCGTATGTTTATCACTTTTATTTTATTTTATTTTTTTTTAGATTTATCCTTCCCTTTATTTTCATGTCACTCTTATTCCGGCCAGACCTGGGCTGTTTTTTAGGGAATGTTTTTGTGTTTCTAGAACAATTTCAAAGTGCTCTTGAGAATGGAACGTCATTGTTTTTTCTCTGATTGGGTGTCATTGTTCTGCCGGTACAGTACTGTTTCACTGCAATTGGGCTTCTTTTGATGAGCCGCTGGGTGCCTGGGCTCTTTCTCTCCTTCCCTCCCTTATTTTCACTCTTCCCATTTCTGCAGAAAGAGAAAGAGAGCAGAATAAAGCTCACTTGTCCCCAGTCACAGAAGTTCCTTCGTTGCTACCAGCTCTTTTTTTTCTTTTTTTCTTTTTTTTTTTCTAATTTTATCGCCTTACCGTATTGTGATGCTGTGACCCGGCACGACAACACAAAAACAATAAAACCCATTACAAATGAGGCATTTGTTGCCTCTAGTGGGGACATAATTACTGATTATAATGACTTATACTGTCTTTTTACGCGCCGCGTTGCATCGCGCCGCGTAAACATTACCATGTCTGCATTTGTGATCGGAGAAACAACAAATAACAAGCACTACTCTACACTGCTCAAAGTTGCATTTGAATAGTCAAATTCTTTAAATATGAAAACATACTTACAGGCTGTGAGTCAGAAGCGCCAGACTGTCCTTGCAAAGTTGGAATTGCCCCACTTTATAGAAACAGTCTTTGTGCAAGCCAGCATTGTAGGCTACTCTTCCAGGTTCAGGAAATAGTCCTCTGTAAAATGCGCTGCACATACTTTAATATTTGGGTTGAACTGTTCAGGAACAGTTTTGTAAATACAACTTAACCACTGATTTCTAGCTGTGTCCTCTTTTGAAGTCCAAACAAAGTACATTCTCTTTCACAACGAAACACAGCGTCTCCAGGACATGACGCTGGCGGCAGCAACAACACTACAGCGAGAATAAAAGTCCCACCCTCTTTCTTTGCGTATACATTTGGGCGTTGTTTTGCAAATCTTCCCACACCGTGACGTAGACGTGGGGGCGTGTTTAAATGAGGTTTCGGCTTGATGACTTTTTGATTATTTGAACTGCTATAGCATGCATAGATATGTTGTTTTTTTGGCAGGAAATAATGTAATTATGTCTAGGAATGATATTAAAATTCGTGCAGAATTAGCTGATAACCAGTAAATGGCCAATGAGGGATATCGTCTTTTTATTAAAAAAAAACTAAAAAAAAAAAAAAAAAAAAAAACCCTTCCTATGTGTACTGCGTTAGGCTAACCGAGACTTGTCATATCGCTTGCATGTTGTTGCTCTTTTGTTGATTTTGATTGCTTCTATTGTCCTCTTTTGTAAGTCGCTTTGGATAAAAGTGTCTGCTAAATAACTAAATGTCTAAATGTATTAATTTGATTGAAAGATTTAAACTTTTTTTTTTCTTTAATTGTTTACATTTGTTTAAATTCTATTTTATTATAATACAGTTTGATTATAATACAAAATTAACTTTTGGCCCACAGCCCTCAATTAAGTTCGATTTTTGAAGTTTGGGCATTTATGGTTTATATAAAAAAACAATAAAACCCTAAAAAAAAAAAAAAAACTAGTAAAGTCCGTTGTTTTAAATGCTACAAGTAAATTTAAGCATCATAACATTAGAAGGTATAGTATGGGAAAAAAATGGATGTTCTTTTTGAGATTTGCCAAAGATTATACTCAACAGTGTAGTTAAATCAGTGTTTTTAAAGATGATAGATGATCCAAAGGCAGTCTAAATGGAAAATAGAGGAAATGAAGCTTAAAGTCTTGAGTGAATCTCTGTTGAATGGGTTAATAGGAGGCTGGATCAGGCCAGCTGCTGTCGCGTTATAACCGTGAGGTGAGTCCTCAGTGTAGCAGCTGTTTCAGGCAGATCTGCTCCAGGTAGGTGAGCACATCATGCCATGTTTTCCTGGCACAGATGGCTTGCATCACTCCTGCCTGCAGAGGTTGGAACAGCACTAATGGAGCATTATTGGTTCTTGGAGAACAGGTCCAGAAAAATAGAGCGGCTTCGTATATATATTCTATTTTTGGCTTGTCATTACTGCGAGTACACAGTCATGCATTGATTTGATTTGCAGTCATAAAGTGGTGATTGGGACAGGGTTTTACTTGATATAGCACATACTGTATAGGCAATCTTTCTGAGATAAAGCACAGGAAATAGTACATCTGGAACTGAGCTAGCCTGAGTTACCCACCAGTTGGATGGTAAATTTATTAGGAACTGTAAGATATTACATGATTTAATCGAATTTAAGAACAATAGTCTGGCCCTCGCTGTTGTAAGATATGTGCATAATTCAAATCAAAGACAGTCATGACTCAAGTATCTTTTAACAACCTTTAACATCAAAAGTTAACATCAAAAGGTGCCAGGATTATCATCTTTCACCTTCACTATATTTCCCAAATTTGCAATAAAAAAAGTGAATTCAGAAAAAAATAATCCAAAAAATAATGTATTTGCTGTCATGGGGACAAATATAATATTATATATACTCCACTGTTCAAAGGTTTGGGGGTTGGTATGTTTTTTTATGTTTTTGAAAAATATTCAGTAAAAAATAGAGTAAAAACAGTAATATTATGAAATATTATTACAATTTAAAATAACTGTTTTCTCTTTGAATATATTTTAAAATGTAATTTAATTCTGTGGTAGAAAAGCTGAATTTTCAGCAGTCATTACACCAGTCTTCAGTGTCACATGATCATTCAGAAATCATTCTAATACGCTGATTTGCTAAACATTTCTAATTATCAATGTTGAAAACAGTTGTGCTGCTTAATATATTTTATGCATCGTTGCTGAATAAGTATTAATTTCTTTCAAAAAAAAAAAAAAAAACTTACTGACCCCAGACTTTTTCCACATTTTCTGCAGGCTATAGATAAATACTGCCGAGTAAGCGGAGGATTCTCTGGTGTTAAAGACGTCTACTCCTCCAACCCCACCTATGATGACGTCCAGCAAAGCTTCTTCCTGGCTGAAACGCTCAAGTAAAAATCATTTAATTTAACAATACAGTGCTGAACCTGTGTAGCACAAACGGTTTCAGTTCATTCTGCTAGTACATGTTATTATTTTCTATTAATGTAATAATGGTCAAGGTAACTATGCAGCATCAGGCTAGCACTGTGAAAAGCAGTGACTATTAACTAAACAAAGTGGGATTTGCAAAGGAAATAGGAGTGGAAAGACAGCCGGTCATTACTGCCAGCTGCTGGTTTCACTGAAACACTGCAGTTTCCCATGGCCAAATGTGTTTGAATCGGATACATCAGATCCGTGACCCAGTTTGCTATCAGCATCAAGTTAATTGTATGATCCTTGTGTGTGCTTCTGTAGGTATCTCTATCTACTTTTCTCCAGCGACGAGCTGCTGCCTCTTGAGAACTGGGTGTTCAACACGGAGGCCCATCCTCTGCCCGTCCTGCACCTGGGCAACATCACCCTGCCTGGCAGTGAGACCCAACGGTAGAGCGGCCTCACCGGGGGGGCGCTCTCCCCCTCGCTCGCCCCTTTTCTAAACCCCTCCCTCCTTGTGAAAGACAGCAGCTGCCAGTGCAAAGGAGAGGAGAAAACTGTACCCACCAACCACTGTCTCCTCCTGGACTGTGAATCATGGGACTGCAGTGAACGGAGGGGACCGGAACAGACCCAACTCTCTTTATCTATATCTCTCTCATATATTCTCTGAAGGACAGACTGCCGGATTGATCATGTGTGTCTCTCTCTTGTGGCCACTGGTCCGACACGTCCGTACACACTGTACACGCATTAGCGGGACTAAAAGACCTTCTGAAATGGATGTGCATTTCTCACTGGAGAAGGATTTTAACAAGTTGGTTTTGTTTTTTTTGTTTTTTTCCTCTCTTTCTCTAATTTGGTGGCATTTCATATCATCAGCTCAGCGCTAAATCAAAATGATGGATAAATGGTTTTCGGACCAGACCACCCTCAGAGCCTTTTACTTTCTGAGCTGGGCTTCTGGAGATGGCAGATGTTGGATGTGACCTCCTGTGAAATCTTTCTCCAGGATTTCTCTTCAGACAGTCTCTCCGATGTCTCTTTGTTAAGGCTAGCGGGTAAAAAGGGACACATGCTGCTATCGAACAGCTGCTGCCTGTGACACAGTCACCACCGTCATTCCAGAAACCTGCGCTTTCCACGTCTTTCCATTCCCATCTTTTTTTCCATCCCATTGTGAATGCCCAGAATGTCATTCATACTGCATTCTGAAAGAAGGATGGGCTGGCGTTTGGTTTTGCATCACAATGAATCAACACTTGAAGTAACTGTAACTTGTGGAGAGAAGTCACAGTGCTGTAGATGCTAATGCTCACGGCAGTCACCATTTCTTTTCATTTGTCGATGGTGCCACTCTGTTAGACCAGACAAGATTCTTTCAACAGCCAAGATTTACCACTAATCATAGCCAACGAGGTAGAGATTTTTATATATATATATATATATATATATATATATATATATATATATATATATATATATGGGGTTTAGAGTTCATAAATACACTGTGTCCCCTTTACAAGAAACCCACAGTAAATAAAACACAAAAAACAGTGCAAGAATTTTAAATACCATTGCATAACAACTAAGTCCATGATGTATGTTGGGAATACTCCTGAATGCTTTTTGTCATTTCAGTTTCTGGATGTGTTTTTGTTAGTCAAATGCATATCTCTGAATTTTTCATGTGAGTTTTAACATGACTTATTCAGTCCTGGGCTATAAACACCCTGAAACACGGTGGTGGCAGACCGATTTCTGATATTAGATGATTAAACACAACCTGCAGCCAGTCATATTGAAGTATTTTGTTTGTTTTTATTTATTTTTTGGTTTAATTGACCTTTGATGAATATTGATTCAGTCTCTTTGGAAGATGTGCTCAGCCTTATGCTCTCAGACTCAAGTTTGTTTTTTTTTGTTTTTTTTTTGTTTTTTTAATCTTCAAGTGTGAAAAATGGCACATCCACAGAAGATTTCATGTAGTCAACCAGGAAAGGAAAAACTAATTTTCTCATCTTGGGTAATGAAGAAACTGTGAGAATCAGTCTGTCAAAAAGACTCGAGCACCATTGATGGGATGCTGGGTGCCATCGATCACTTTATATCCCGTCATTTCAGTCCCTCAGTTTCTAAAGCTCTCATCCGAGTGTGAGAGAGATGTGTCCTCTCCTCCCCTCTAGATGGCAGCAGTGGTGTCCGGCTGCTCCTGTATGTCATTTCTTTTCTTTTCTCCCAGTAACATGACTTTGACTTAATGGTGAATGAAGCCCAGGCCAACACTCTTCCTTGTTGTTGCTGGGTGGATTTTGACAAAGCCGTGTTCTGTATTTGTATTTTTACTGAACAAAAAAAAAAAAAAAAAACTATAATTGTAAATATGTTTAAAATGCCACATAAATTCAATAAAGATGTTACAAAAAGTGAACGGGATAAAACAAAACAAGCTTTTATTGTCAGGTCTTTTTTTACTAAGTCATACAAAAGACTTGCAGTGGATTTCATAGTTCAGTTTTATTGTTTCTCACAGTTATGGAAGACCTACAGATATCAGGGAATTTGAAATTTGGAATTTCAAGATGATAAAAAATCTCTTAAGTTCTTAAATTTTTCAGAGAAAGCCATAGAAGTTTCTGTAGTGAATATAATTTCCTGTATGTTCACATAGGGCTCAAAGAGTTGAATCTTTCAATCAGCCACATTCAAACCATAGGAATTTTAATACATTTGTATTTGTGCAGCCTTGGAGAGCATAAGAGACTTAGTCTCACATACAGCTTATGTTAATTATAGCCTATGATATATTAATGTTTGGCATATGGAAATACACTGTGATCTCTTAAAATATATGTTTTTATATCTTTATCCATAATCATGAATGAGTGGAAACATCTTGGAAAGTCACAGGTCTAAAGCATTGGTGACCTTGTGCATTTATTCTTAGCACAGCCTATATATAGATGGAATCCAGCAACAGCATGTACATTTCAGTTATTTTAGTAATAATATTAATGATAGAGGCTTTATCTGTTTGTTTTAAGGCCTTCATGCTGCTTTGCTCTTGGCAGTACACATTGATATTATAGGTCATGGTGAACTGGTCCTGGCACATTACCCCTGTTCTCAGTATTCACGTCATCACCATTGCAAACAGTATTTCACACGCGTGAGCTTGTTTTTATTCCCTCTTTAGCAGCAGCAGACTTGAGGGCAAAAATGAGGGATATCGGTTTTTTTTTTTTTCTTTTTTTTTTTAAGCTGTCTGGACTGACCGCAGTGTGACAGGACAGGATGGATGGATTGCAAAATCTGGAGGCAGAGGTCATAAGCCGGGTGTCATTTGCCCTCTTTCAACAACCCTAGTGACACAATATGACCCTGCCGTATCATCTGCTGAACAGATGCTGAACGTTGAAGGATTTCTCCTTCCATGCATACAGTTGGGTCCAAAACTCTGAGACCACTAGTGGAAGCGTTTGTATTTGACATTTTTCTAATGCAACTTTTTTTTTTTTTTTTTTTTTTTTTTTGAGTTTGCATGAACTTCACAACGATGATCATGTTCTCCAGCATGATATGAGAATGATCCAAAGAGTAACTTTGGGTTTCAGATTAAGGTTTCTAGTTTAGGGTCAATTTAGGCTACAAAGTCAACTGCTGCTCAGTAGAAAAAAAAAAAAAAAGCACCAAGGTCACTGTGAACCAGGTAAGTCAGTTGGCAGCTTCTGATAGCCAAACGATTACACACACACACACACACACACAGAGAGAGAGAGGGTGTACTGAGAGCTCCAGTGGCTCATGAGAGATTTGACTTTCAGAAGAGCATATGGAGCACCAGTTATTTTAAGCAACTGCATGTCATATTTCTAACTTAAAATACAACTTTCAAAATCATTCTGATAATACACTGACTTATAATAGGGCCAATGGCTTCTGTTTCATTCCTACACTCCCGGTCTGTTTTGCGAGTATACTTCAGTTAAGTGAGCAGGACCAAAAGTCTGTCCAAAGTCACAAGAATACACAAAACTTCATTCAGTTGCTTTAATATGCAGTACTCTTACATACGCTTAATCAAAAAGGATAGTTACCTAGTTTTAAGAATAACAGAAACTGTCATTGGTACATCATCCTGTTGGTTAGTTACATACTCCTGTGTCTGCCTGCTGGAGTGGCTGTTTGTGTTCTTCAGGTCTGCAAAACAGAACTGTGAAAACAAAGGATCTTATTTCTTAAAGGAAATACTTTGCTGGGGTAAGATGTCCAATTGAATGCGATGCTATGTTGCATGTCATTTAGTATCTTTACAAATATTTTCTCCCCTGGGTGTGTTGTGTTTCATGGTGTAAACCACATGTGAAAACATCACAGCCATATTTATCATATGTGCCAATATTATTTTTGAATGACGAGCTACCTAAGATGATGTTGGTTATGCCTGATCTGACGTTTTTGGTATAAAACTCATCAGTCTTACTGTGTATAGTGTATAATAGCACTGAACTGGATTTGCTTCAGCATCCAGTTTTAAATTGGACAAGTGCAACCCAACACAGTACCAAAATTTGGTGCAACATTTAATTTAATGAAATTAAATAAAAAATTTGTAAAGTATGTAATATTTGCAAAAGTATATAAATGTGTTGAATTATTAATTCATAATACCATTAAGTTTTTGTGGAGTTGCACCACATGATACTGTCTTTACAACCAGAAATAATCTTGCCTTGTCATAATGTCAAATTTTCTGATAATTTAAGAGATTAACCTTCACACAGTTATGATGGTCTATCAGGGTTCTCGCTGTGAGATCATTTCCTGAGTTTTTTTGTGTGTGTGTGTGTTGTGTGTGTTTTGTTTCCAAGCCACATGGCTTTGGATAGGTGGATAAACCAAAGAGTTAAGTTTTATTTTTTATTTTTTAAAAGAAATTTCATCTTATTAATTGCATTTTAATATATTTTTGAATAAATTAACACTTAAAAAAATGAATGTCATGTCTTTGAACCATCTGCCTGATTGATAGAAACAATTTTCCCAAAAATGACAATTCTGTCATAATTTACTCATCTTCTAGTAGTTCCAAACCTGTATGACTTTTTTTTTCTTTTTTTTTTTCCTTTGGAAATGTCAGTCTTTTCCCCCTTCTATACATTGGAAATCAATGTGCACCAAAACTAATTAGTTAACATCATTCTTCAAAATATCTTTTGTGTTCTGCAGAAGAAATTAAGTCATACAGGTTAAGGATTGAGTAAAAGATCACAGTATTTTCATTTTCGAGTGAACTTTCACTTTAGCTACTGTAGCTTCTACCAGCTGACAGATGATTTTTTCCTGCAGTTGAGAGCCAGTGCTCTGTCCCTTTAGCCAGTCCTAGCCAGGCCCCTCTCCTGAGGATGCATGAGACCCTCTGCATCGTGTTTTTGTTTTTCAGGAGCTCTGAATTTTAATCAATAGATTCCAGAGGGTTGCTGATGTCACGGGAAGGAGAGGATTATGAATGTCACCATGAGTCACCGAACTGATAGACGGGGAAAAAACAATTGCATGGACGTCCGCAAACGTAGTGGAGTGTTTAATGTGTTAATGGCCTGTATGTGCGTGTGCACGCCTCCTTCAGTGTGTTTAATGTGTTAATGGCCGCCGTTTAACCATCCGTAGCTCGGACAGTGAGTCATTTCCACTTGGCGCTGAGCCCAGCTGCAGCAGGTGGCATTGCCACTCCTCACAAACTAAATTTCTACTCGATTCAGCACTCTCTGTGAAGTTTATTTATTCTATTAAATCCATCTGGGAAAGAAAACGCTTGCTTAGCCTCATAAGACTTCAAGTATTGCTAGATTTTTCTCAAAGACTGTTCTTGATTGATGGTGAAAGAAATCTTGATTTGACGGTTCAATGTGTTCTCAAAGTTTAGCAAATCCATCAAAGGATTGGCAGATCATGTTTCAGGTCTTCTGGATTAAATGTATTAAAACTATTATTAGTCTTAGGTATGACTATCATTGCCTGACTCATAGCCTCCTGCTTTCGCAGTTTCTCTTTCTCCTGTGGTTTTTTTTTAGGTCAAGTTGTTATAAAACAAAAAAATCCAACTGAGAAAATGTTTACTAACCAGTTTGGGCAGTAATAACCCAGATGCTTTTAGTTTTGTACATAGGCTACTGAAATAAATCTCTTCTATTCTCTTACGTACCACATCTTTCATGCTTCATCTTCATTTTAATATGTAAATGCATCATCCTGTTTACTCGAGCCTCATGCATAATTATGGATTAAAAAAAACAAGCATCTAATGAAAACCCCTCATATGACATAAAAGCTTAAAGCTTAGCTAAGATAAAATTTTACTTTGCTGTCAGGACTGGAAATGTAATTGAATGGGTGAGATATGTTGCCATTATTCCCTATACCAGTCTTTAATGTTGATTGCTGTGTGTATGGATCAGTGTGGGAATGACACTCCCATCGTAAATGTCAGTGGCTCGGGGAATAGCATCTTGTGTGTGTTTTTTTCTTATCTCATATAATTATCTGCACGTCCTCACCATTGACGTCATGTTAGATTAACACGAAACTGTTAGGACAGTCCCTCAGATCCAGTTTCTAATTCTCTCTCTGTTGCTGTCTCATTCTCTCTTTTTCTTTTCTAGGCCATTCACAAATTCATTGTCGTTCAGACCCAGCACACAAAATTGGAGTTTCCTCACATGCGACTGAGCAAGCATTTCCTGTTTCGCTTTCTCATGTAATTTATACCCACATCATTGCTAAGAAAAGATTCATAAGGAAGCAAACACACCGGAATATCCCTCCCTCATATTTCCACTGGAGGCTGCACAAGGTCTGTTGATGTACTCCGCAGCATCAGTGCTGATGTAGTGCTGCTTTCCTGTAGGGTTTCCCCAGATGTGGTTTTATACCCACTTACTAGGCTATGTTTTACTCCCTCAAAGCCACCGTCCACTATTTCACCGACACACCAACGCAGCTCATTCTTTATGGACCACTCAGTGTCTAAATGTATGTAATGATTATTTGAGTTTCTTGTAGATCCAGTTTTTCCAAACAATTAATTAGTGTCTGTTTTTCTCACAGTTATGAAAGACAAAAGAGCATTTGTGTGGAGGGTATGCTTGTGAGAGACAATTTTTTTAAAAATGTCCTCACAAATATAGTGAATCCATGTTCAGAATGATTTTATAAGAGGTTTTCACAATCTTAACGGCTCGTGAATTGTTTTGCTTGTACTTTACTGATGTAGGCCTACTGATATGAACAGTTGTGTGTGAGGATTAGGGTTGGGTTAGCCTTAGGCTAAAAAGTATGTAAAATCACTGTGTATATGTGAATATTTCTACAGTATAACCTGCCTACCTGACTACATTCTTGAATATTTCAACACTTCAACATATAGTGGAAACGAAAGCTAGATCCAGCAGAACTTCAGGAGAAAAGCAGTGGTTTTTAAGTTACAACACACATCTCTTCCTCCTAGCCCACAAATTTGGCCTTTTATTTTATCAAATTAAAAATATAAGGCTTTATTTTGTTTTAACACGTGTAAGTTAGCCTAATCATTATCAAGCATTAGCAAATTATTTTATCTGTTTCCACGCTGACAACAATAAGAGGCTGAGCTTTAAATAGTTTTAACTGATAGCCCAGCTTACTTAATGCACCTTAAAAAAAAAGAGAGAGAGAAAACATAGAGGTAACCTCAAGTTACCAAATGTGTCCCAGTTAGTTATAACCTGCTTTAGCTACTCTCTGCAAAAGCAGGATGTCAAAATCAACAAGTGCCAATGGTCGCCTGGCAACACAAAACCTCTTCAGCCAATCACAGGCTTCGCCTGGCGCATTGATACCAGCGAATAGAACGCCGTATGTTTTTGAATTCCATTTAGAGCCTTACTGCATAGATGCATTGTATTGCGGAGCTTAGCATGGGAGCAGTGGTAAGTAAAATACAGACAGATTATTTATGATTTAATTTGTTAAATAGAATGAATATTTGTATGTGTGCTGTGCGTGTTGATGACAAGGCTTCAAAAAAATAGTGCGCAGTGGAGGTGCGGAGAACCAGGTTGTTTAGTAGGCAGTTATAAGAGAGCGCGCATGTGTGTGTGCTCTTCAGAACTGAAGCTTTCTCCGGTGTTTGACGACTGAACGGATGGATGGAGCTGCTGCTGCTGCGAAACCTTATTTGACATCCACTACTCTGTGCCGACCACATTACTGAGCACTTCAGGTGGATTTACTGAGAACAGTAGGTGGACATATTTCATATTTATGACTTGATATAAACGCGTTGGATCTGTGTGATTCGGATGCAATCGGACGATGCACTTTAAACTTTGTGTTTCGGAATAAATGCAGGCATAGTATTTGGTTTGTTTGGTTTGAACGCTGATCTCGCGCAGTTTGTAGCTCTTTTGGTCTCTCACGTGCGCAGTTTCAAACGATTGGTTTTTTGTTTATACATCATACTCCGATAAAAGAACTGTTTTGATTTTTTTTATTTCAACCAGACGCATTGTGTTTGCAACATTGTACGTATGCTTTTATTTAACTTACTCACATTGGCAACTGTTATAATAAAATTTAGGTTGTTGAAAGTTTGCGTGTATCTGTATATAACGTTAAAGGTCTGATGTGAAATTCTACCATAATTTGGAAACAATCCAAAAGGATTCCTACTGGAGTGTTCTTTTATTATTCCAACATAAAAAAAAAAAAGAAAAAAAAAAGATATTTTCTAGCACGTTTATTTACCAATAAGGCAATGATTACCAATATGCTAAAATATGCCTCTAAGCATCAATGGGAATTAAAAAAAAAAAAAAAAAAATCTTTAAAGGCTGTGTAGTATCAAGATATTATTAAGATGCATTGTAAGTAGAGTTCTGATGTTTTGTAGGACTCCTAATCTTGTTTTATCCTTTAATTTCTTCCTCTGATTGTTTTACAATTATCATGGGAATCCTGTACACATTCTACGTTCTGTATTAATGATATTCTGACAAATTTTTAAGCCATTTGGTTTATAAATTTCTTTTAAGTGAATCATTAGTGTGCGTGATTGATCAGTGCTTTTTTGGGATTTGTTTAGATGTTTTTCATTGGGAATCATGTTGAGTTAGTTGAGGAGCAGCTGAGTGTCTCTCAGTATAAATGCTTCAGTTTCTGTTTAGAGTTTGTTTGGCCTTCTGGAAAGCCTGCGAATCATTGTTAGCTTTTCTGTTATGAGAGAGCAGTGAACCTGTTGAACAGTGTATATATAATGTTCTTTAATTACATTGTGTTTTATTTTAGTTCAGGCTTATCTAACTAAATATTAACACCTATAGTTTTTTTTTTTTTTTTTTTAAAGATTTCTTTTTGAGTCGGTGAAATTGTTTTTGCACTTTATATTTTATCCCAGGAAACTACATAGATGGCAAACATGGCCTCAGCCTCATCCAGCAGCGAAAGTGAGTCGCAAAGTGTGCTTACCTGGGAGCAAGTGAGCCGCTTGAACGACGTGCTGACGGAGGCCGTGCCAGTTCACGGACGTGGCAACTTTCCCACCCTGGAGGTCCGTCTGAAGGATATCGTACAGATGGTTAGGAACCGTCTGGAGCTGAGGGGCATTATGGTCAAAGATGTCCGCCTGAACGGCTCCACCGCCAGCCACGTGCTGGAAAAGGACATTGGCTGGAGCTACAAAGACCTGGACGTCATCTTCAGGGTGGACCTTCCTCGGGAAGAGGAGTTCCAGCTCATCAAAGATGTGGTTCTGAGCACTTTGTTGGACTTTCTCCCAGAGGGGGTGAACAAAGAGAAGATCACTCCCATGACCCTGAAAGAGGCCTACGTCCAGAAGCTGGTCAAAGTCTACACAGAGCAGGACCGCTGGTCCCTCATCTCGCTGTCAAACAACAACGGCCGCAATGTGGAACTTAAGTTTGTGGACTCGATCCGGAGACAGTTTGAGTTCAGCGTGGACTCCTTCCAGATCATTTTGGACTCGGTGCTGTCATACTATGACTTCTCAGAAAACCCCATGTCTCGGCACTTCCACCCTACTGTGGTCGGGGAGAGCGTATACGGTGACTTTGCCGTGGCTCTGGACCACCTCAGGAACAAGCTCATCGCCACCAAGCGGCCGGAGGAGATCCGCGGAGGCGGTTTGCTCAAATACTGCAACCTCCTGGTGAGGGACTTTAGGCCCACGGACGAAGATGAGTTTAAGGCCCTGGAGCGCTATATGTGCTCCCGTTTCTTCATTGACTTTCCCGACATTGGTGAGCAACAGCGCAAACTGGAGGCTTATCTGCAAAGCCACTTTGTCGGTGAGGAGAAGAACAAGTACAACTACCTCATGATCCTGCGACGGGTCGTGAACGAGAGCACCGTGTGTCTCATGGGACACGAGAGGCGGCAGACGCTTAACCTCATCTCCCTGATGGCGTTTCGGGTGCTCGCTGAGCAGAACGCCATACCTGATGCATCCAGCGTCACCTGCTACTACCAGCCGGCTCCGTATGTCAGAGACCTGAACTTCAACAACTACTATGTGGCCTCTTGTAACCAGTCCATTCCAACTTGGTTGCCTTGTAACTAAGACTCAAAGATGCTTGTTCAACAACAAAATCCATGAGTTGGCCAGAAAGCCGGATATTTGGCCGTAAGGGATGTTTCCCTCTGTAGGCATAAAGGATATTTAAAATGACAAGTGTTTCCTTTGCTCTTTTTTTTTGCTTTTTTTTTTTTTTTTTTCCTTTTAATTCCTTCTCTGCAGAGGTGCCAAGACATTTCTGATTCAAAGTGATATTTTAGTGATTTGAATTTTTTTTTCTTTTCTTTTTTTTTTTTTTTTCTCTTAATATTCTAAAGTTTCAGATTTGTTTACTCTCATCTCTGTCCATGACCTGAGAGATTTTTTTTTTCCATTTTGAAGAGAAACAATTCCCATAGTGCCTTAATATACTCTAACCTTAAAAATGAAGGAAAATGCATATGGGGACAAATTAATATTTTTCCTGTGTGTTACAAAATAAAAAGGCCAAAAAAAAAAAAATTAAAAATAATGTTCTTAGAAATTTGGAGGAGAGAAAAAAAGACACAAAATTAAAGAAAAGATATGAAAAATGTGAGCACAGGTGAAATAGGTATTTTACGACTGACGTTATCAGTTTTTGTTTGGTTTTTTTGGTACACTGGTGGGCAGCTAAATTCTTTTTGTTCTCAAATAGAAATGTGAACAGAATCATGTTAAAGTATTCTTAGCAATGTGCTTCAGATTGCTGTGTGAATGAATACTGAAGCATTTTGTGTTCCACCGTACGTTTTTGAGAATTTGTGTCATTTATAATCTGGTTTGGTCTTGCTAGTTACAACAAAGGTGAGACCAAAACTGAATTTGGTTGCAGCATGTACAAAAAGATGCTTTGTCCTTTTCCCAGCAGTTCAGAGCAGTTAAACAGTCCATTTTTATGAAGATTAATGAAGATCCACAGCTCGAGTCGTTAAACCTTCCTTCATCTCTTATTAACATTGTGTCTGTGTTTAAATGGGACAGAGAGCTCATGCTTGTCCATACAAGGTTCAGCTGTTGGACGATCTGTCCTCCTGAGCTTTTTGCGGCCATTAGCAGACTTAGCACTGCCACGTGTAACAAGACCTCCAGCTAACAGCCTAGCCAAGCCAAATGGTGTCACAGCGCTCTAAAATTATCCCTTCCTGCACCTCTCGGGATGTGCCTTGAATGGACAGCATGTGGGGTGGAATTTCTAGTGGGGCAACTGTCTTTCCTGTGCTTCGGACTAGCGTCACCGTAGATGAGGGGTGAATGCTGGTATGGCACAAAGGCTTTTCTGGTAATTGAGGTCTGGGAGGGGTTGCCGTAGCTGAAGGATATACCCGTGCTCATTTAAATGGATGTAAAAGTATGTCAGTGTGGATTCCTTTCCAGTTTTGGATCTAATCGATGTTGCTGCTCTTGATCCTTATTGGGCTTCGATGTCTTGGTCCTTTGTCAGTGAATTTGTTGTTATTGCTTCAAGGCACGTTGCAATTGTCAGTTGGGTTAAGCCAGTTCTGTGCTTTTTGTACGTTAGACAGTATTAAATTATGTTAATGTCTATTCTTGTCCGTCTTCTCCTGGCCCCCCGTCATGCCCACGTGTAGTTCCTCTTTCGACATTCATCCATTCAGAGAAGGGTAGTACTCTGCTAGCTGCTCTTACGTAATGGCCGACGGCCGACAGCTGCCCCCTGCCCCTCAGGTTTCCTCTTGGCCTCGCTCACGCGCCACAACTCCTGCTGCTTCAGCTTGTACAAGCACATGTGCCAGATAACCATGAGAGCCACGTTCCTTCCCTTATCTGCGCTCCCAGACTTCTAGGGTAAAGAGAGAAGGGTCACATGTCCTCCCGTTCAGTGGGTTACACCCCAAAGCGCATTAAGCTGAAATGGGTTTTTACTTGTACATTGTTTTTTTGTATTTCGGCCCCACGCTTTTTTTTTTTTTTTTTTTTTTTTTTTTTTTTTTTTTTTTTCCCCCCCCAGTATTTTTGGGACATGCAGACTGTGGACCAATTTTTGAACCAGCAACACAGCACACATGTGCCTTTTTTGTGATGACCCATTTGGAATTTGAAAAGATCTTGTAGCTCATCCTCTCTGGTTTCAGAATAATTTGGTGCCGTTAAATTTTTGCCAGTCCATTAAATAAAATAGCTTTTTATTTTTCTAAGTCCCGCTTAAGTCTCATGTCACACCATGCTTTTTCTGATTGTAGTTGTCTAGTCATTCCAGTTGTTCTGAGTCATTGTTACGTCTTTTCAACATCACCCTCCTAACCAAAGCAAGTACTGTGCACTACACAGCATTCTCAAAACCTGAAAAAGGCCAAATTATTTAAGAACCCATGTCAATGAATGCACTTTACAGGCCTTCTCATACTCCAAAGCTAATCATTGCCACAAGCTATAAGGTGCCCTTTTTTTTTTTTTTTTTTTTTTTTTTTTTTTAAAATTAATGGGGGCATCTCAGGAACATGATAAAGGGCTACAGTGTGTCTTGAGGGTAACAACTCTTGTTCAGCCAACTTCCTGAAAAGTGAAACTTTGAAAAAGCATTTTATTACTAGGGAATTTAAAATATAAAATGTTCACTCATCAGGAACAAGTACTCTTGTTTCAGAACTGGTTTTCTTTTTTTTTTCTTTTTTTTTTTTCTTTTTTTTTTTTGATTGTACGTGAAAACAAGAAGAAACATGCCTTTTGTTTTGTGCTTTTTATCTTGTCCAGATGCGCTTCACACACAAGGCCTGGTGTGATGAGGCTTGGCTCATTTCCTTTTTGAAGTCTGTGTAAAGTGTGTTTCTTGAAAGGGGAGTGTTAAAATGGGGAAAACATGCTTTTGTGTTTTTGAATTCATATTCTGTTCTTTTTATTTTCTTTGTCCCCTCTGTCAGCTGTAATTCCATATTCCCCAGTGTTACCCTTTATTCAATAGACAGGTGTTGGAGCTTTTGTAACGTAGCTCTAAATGCATCTGTAACTGTGTGTGCAGGGGAGGTTTATTGGATTTGGACATGCTTGTCTAAAGTGCAAGTCTTGATGATTGAGGCCTTTTTGAAGCCCTTTTGCAATGTTGCAAGAAGAGTTGTAGATTTCAGTAGATTTTGTTTACGTTTTTTGTGATTTTATTTGTCTTGTTTGTCTGTGAGGATGCTAATGATTGTGATTTACAAAAAAAAAAAAAGTGAAAAATGGAAGTCGCACTATTATTTTGAAATAGTTATGTCGGCTCTCTGATGTCGGCGTGGTGATTTATGATGTAGCTTCATTGTGCCATTTTGTTTCTCAGCACTTTTACCTCACTATAATTTTCCTTTGGATGGAATTGAGCATAAGGAAAATGTGTATGAAGGGGAAAAATAAAGTATTGAAAGCCCATTCTTTTTTTCATGTTCTTTTCTTTGAAAATAAAAATCCAATAGATATTTTCAATAAAATTGTGTATTCTTTTCCTATAATAAAATCTTTAAAAACACACACACACACACACACACACACACACACACAAAAAAAACAAAAAAACTTCAAGCTTTAGTCATGACTATTACAGTAGATTTGCTATTTGGATGGATGAACACTTTATTCCAGTGTTTCTTGTAATAGAGGAGACTGATCGTTTCAAGTGTTTGAATGATCCGGGTTCACTGAGGTGTTTATTCCCAAGGGTTCTCTGGCCCCTGTGGTGTTCGTCTCCACTGCCCTTAAAAGCACAAGTATGAATCAGCAGTCTCTGCCGCAGGCTCGAGCTGCTCTCTGTGGCTGATATAGGTAGTCCTGATCTATATCCATCACATCGGCTAAAAATTCAAATCTTTAGTTAGCCTTTACTTGTACATTGTGATTTTTTTTTTATTTTATTTTATTTTATATATATATATATATGACATGACACTTGAAAATGTTAAAAGTCTGTTTATGTACCTCCTATTCTTGACCATGTCTCCATTTATCCTGACATTGTATTACAGTTAACAAGAAGCTGGTCATATAATGTAGCACAAGAGATTTGAGCTTTAAAACCTCTATTTAGCTGTGAAGGGAAATTCCCTGAACAGTTTCTGCTTACAGATAGGGTTACGGATCAACATACTATTAAATGCATCAAACTTCCTTGTTAGTTTTCATTATATTTAATTAGGACATGACATTTAAATTAAAATATCTATTACATGTGCCTTTTAATATGTATTCTTATAATTTAATTTTCATAAGGTGGTTAGCTTAAAAAGTCTGAAAATTAAAAATATATGTGTACTTATTTGTAGAAGTAGTACTTAGGTTATTTATTTTAAGCTTCAAGGTAAATTCTTGGTTGTGATGCCTGTTTGCTTGGCTAGCGGAATTCGGTTCATTACATTTCCATGGTTACGCTTAATTGTGTGCATTAACAAAATGTTGTGTGAGGAATTGTTTTTACAGTTCACTTGGTAACATCTGGAACTCTCCCATATTCCATGCACTCAAATGAAAGGTAAAGACATGCAGGTGTGTGTGTGGCTGTTAGTCAAAGGCTCAGGACAGTTAGTGAGCACGTTCACTTCACACAAGTCCCGGTGCCCAGTCACTGGAGGCCACTGCGAGAACAATAATGAGTGAAAATGACTGGCCAACAATGACTGATTTCTGGAACAGTGCTGAAACATGTAGAGGGAAACAATGAAAGGACAGCACACAGCACAATCTTTATCTAGAGAATCCCCTCTCTCCATTCTCTTCAGTACTATCATTTATAAGAGACATATGGCTGAGAGAAAGTTCCCTGTTTGAAATAAGGGCCATTTGACTGTGCAGAGAACAGCATTTTTGTTTTGTATAAAACATGCCAGGTTTCTGTGCACACAGAGGTTATGCTGGGGAGAGCATGTGTTTCTTCATAATATTTATGCCTCTTGTCAGATCAACTTTTAATTAGTCTTAAATTTTATTTCAGTGAACCCTTACAAGACTATAAAAAATGAACACTGAGACTTTATTCCCACAAAACTATCAATCAAGCTGCTGTGTTCAGAGTTGTTTTCAGGACTCGCTGTGTTTTTGAGGCAAATAGGAGATAGCAGTTCTGTAATTAGTATGTGAAATGAAGAAAATGTCCATTTCCCAGGTTATAAATCGTATGTAGTTAATATATAACGTATGTAATGGTCACCGCTGGATCAGGAGCAGTTAAAAGAAAAGATAAACACATTTGTTTGACATCCTTTTTGTGATGATATGTTGAGCAGTACCTGCAGAGAATATTCCCATGGCGTTCTTTGTAAAGCTGTAGAGGTTCACGGGGGTTCTGCGTGACACTCAAGTTGTGCTACATAAGCAGAAGGTGCAAGTGGCAAACTTATCAATCCTCTGAGAAATCAAGCAGCTTAAGCAAACTGTCTGTCCTGGCCAGGAAATGGGCAGGCTGCTCAAACACTAACTGCCTGCACCAACATCTTTCAAGAGGTGCCATTTATAGGAGCTCAAGGTCCTGAGAAACAGGTGAGAGATGAAGGGAGCGATGCCAGATGTTCTTGTGGCTGAAACAGAGAGAATTAGAGATGTAGGGTGGGGTAAGGGGGAGTAAACTCTACCGAAGCTGGGTATTTTTTGACCTTGTCTGTTGCATTTCTGAGAAACAATCTTATTACACCTCCCAAAGTTCGTTTGCACCTCCCCCTGGTTTGACGGTACTCAGAAACCTGTAAGCCGCAACCTCAAGCTCCCCACACGCTTTTACGCTGAGTCACAACCTCCATATGATTGTCTTCAGGAAGCTGGTCTCTAAAATGTGAATGTACATGCTTATGTAACTGACAGCAGTGTGGCATGATAAAATCTGTAATAAAAAATACTTAATCATATTATTTTTGTTTATTACAGGGGAGACCAGGGTCGTCTTGTGATTTTTTTTATTTCTTTTTTTTAATCTTTTAACTTTTACAAAAAAAAAATTACAATTTTTTTTTTTTTTTAATGTTTATTGGTTAAAGCAATCCTTTTTGTTACGTTTTATATTTTTGCTGCTTTATGATGCTTAATAATTATTAATGTTTTTGTTTAATCTTTTTTTCCCTTTTTTGTGTATATACAAATATATGCAAGGTAAGCAAGGTAAATTGTCACACCGAACTAGACATTGAACAGCCATATATATATATATATATATATATATATATATATAGCTAAAAAAAAACAAAAAAACATTTCATTGGCTGTTCAATGTCTAGTTCGTTGTGACAACTTACCTTGTTGCATGCTTTATCGTTTATCTTGGCAATAACAGTGGAAAAATTCAGTTTCTATCAAGACTTAAGGATATGTGTAAAATGATGTTCAAAAATAAACTTAAAAATAAATATTGTCTGGAGTAAAAGTGTGACAGCTAACCCTGGTCTCTCCTACATGCAGTGTTTATGACATTTTACTTTGAATATTTGCAATATTAATAATTTTTGCAATCATTTTTTTTCATGAAATTTTCATAAAATGAGTACATAAAAACTGAGAATACGGACGCACAGCTGAGTGGTTGCAAGCAGAAAAAAAGAAAGAAAAGATGCTAAATGTATCATTTGCAGCGGCATTTTAACCATAACTGGCCTAATAAAGTACTCGACAGATTTCTGCATGCAGCAACTTCCTGCATATCTGTCTTTTGAACTCTTGACACATGCAATGAGATACGGTCCGGATCTAGTTTCTAAACTTAAAACCTAATTTCATTTTTCAAATTTGATTTATAGTAAACTCTATGAACTGGTCCCCGATTCTGCAGGCATGGAAAGAAAACTCAGAGGTTTGGAAATGTGTGTGTGTGTGTGTGTGTGTGTGTTTTTTTTTTTTTTTTTTTTTTTTTTTTTAAATTTGCCTCGCTTTTGTGGAGTTACAACGTTAGATTCCGTATAAATGTCAGTCAGTAAAAATGACTTACTGTTTGCTTATGTCACTTTCATGAACTTTCCTCATCTTGCTCTCGCATTTCAAATAAACATCCTCGCGCCAAAACATTTCGTGCGTGAACGATATCGTTTCCCAGAAAGATTTGCAGTCAGAATTTTTCAATAAATGGATCCGTGTAGATAATGTAATATTCTATTATGAATCAACAACCCAGAAATGTAGCCGGCCTAAGTGTGCTGCTGCCCCCCACTGAGCAGTGATATTCACAGCACAGTGACCCGCTCCTGCCCTCCAGCTTCGCCAGGAACAGACAAGAGCAGTACAATAAGCAGATGGTCTGCGCTAATCAATGCCATATTTTCAGTTCCAGCGCTGATAAAAGAGTGCGAGCGTCTATGTTCATTCACCCAATTAATCATCCTGCTGCCTATAGGGCCAATCAGTCGGTTTCATTTCATACTGCTTCATCGCTTCAGTATATTTCTCTCCGCATCATAGTGCTTTAGTTAGCGCAACAATAAATTCATATCTCGGCAAACATTGTGATAAAGAACCATGATATCATAATTTAAAGGAATAGTTCACCTAAACATGAAAATTCTATCTTCATACATAATCACCCTCATGTCTACTAGATAATCTTTCACATACAAATAGTTATGGTTCCCACTGAAACTGTTTAGATATCAACATTCTCCAAAATGTCTTCTTTTGTTCTGCAGATGAAAGAAAGTCATACAGGTTTGGAACAACATGAAGGTAAGGAAAGTAAGTTTCATTTTGGGGTGAACTATTCCTTTAATAGGCTATTTTGTGTGCATGAATCATGTGCAAACTAATGATTGGAAAACACTTGGAACCGAGAATGAATGCAATTAAATTACATGATATATGAATATGTAATGCACTTGATTAAATGGTGAGTGATGTAAGGAGGGTTAAGGACCGCTCATGTGAGCCTACAGACCAGCCAGTGATGATTAGGCACATTGTCATGTCTCCATTTCCCAGATACCCTTGCTGATTCCTGATGGTGTTGTCATCCTCGCTCTGATTCACAGTGTAATGCCAGAGCAATCTTGTCCAGGTGTTTCAGTTCAGTGCGGCTCTGCTGACCCCTCAGACATGGTGAGAGCTCTGCTGAAGACGGATTCATTTTCCTCACCACATGCGCCGCCTTAGAGACACTGGACTGACTGCTGCCTTACCAGCGCTGCTTAAAAGATTAAAAACAAACAGCATGACAGAAATATATCATGTGCTGTTGAAACAGTCAGACTTGGGAATATATGGATGGACATGAAATAGGCTGTCCACTCAATTCAACAGTTTTCTAAAGATTGGGGAAGGAATTGCTGCAACTAGATATGCAAAGGTGTAAGAGATATTTTTACATAGACAGTATTGACAAAGTGTGAGAATATGTTTGGACTTAGAACCGATCCTGTAATGCAGTAAGACCAGTTTTTTTTCCTTCAAAATTTAAATATTAAAAGAGTGACATCCATCCACTGCAATAAAAGATGACGGTAAATATTCCAGATATACTGGCTGCTTTACTTTCACCAACCATTTTGAATTTGTCATTAAAAAAACACACACAAAGACTTAGATGATAGAATATCCCATGGTGGTTTGGATGCAACATCACACCCTGGCCTGAATGATCCACTCTAGTGAACATTATGCATCAAATCATGCATGGCTGTAACAAAAGCATGTGCAACAAAAAGTATCCATGGCCACTATACTGATGATTATTCTTCCACCACAAAAATTGTGAAATTAATTCTTAAATTCATTGCCTTAAAACAATTTACAGATACCGTAATAAGACAAAAAGAGCTTAAACAAAATATGATTTCTGAACATATCCACCTTATTTTTCAACGTGGAAGCCGTTTTCTGTGAATGTGCGAGATGTTTTGGTTTATTAGCCACTGTAGGGAAATAGCGAAAAAAATAACAAAAAAGTGCAGTAAACCTGTTTGCACTACAAACCAGCATGTTCACAATTAAAATAATACATTAAAACAATATGGCAAGCAGTGTTGGGAAGGTTACTTTAGGTTACAGATTACAAGTAACCCTATTTAAAATGTATTAAGTAGAGTAACTATTTCACTATTTCGATTACTTTATTAAAGTAATGTAAGTGATTACATTTGATAACTTTTCAAATTTCTAATGTTTTCAACTGTTAATCATTTTCAAACATTTAAAGCAGGCAGGGTAAACCTTACAGTAGTACTCAACACTCATTACTGTCAGATATTCAAAAGCTGCCTTCACTTGAATTAAGATTATAATAATTTAATTTCAAAGCACAGCCATCACAAAATCAGACTTTAGCACCTCTTTTTACTTTGAGATCATTAAATACAGATTTAAAATCATAGCAAGAAATAGTTTAAAAGTTATAAAACTGTTTTTGAAATCAAATCTTTGCAGAGCTAAGACAGGAAACACTGGCATCTAACAATGCCTTGGAAAAAACAGATAATCTTAAAAAATAAAGCATATACATAAACCCAAATAGGAAATAAAACGGCTACAGCATGTGTCCTAAACTTATTTTAGGACACATATTTTAGAGCAAGCAATGCAATTTGGGAAAGAAGTCAATTAAATCTTTATGTGGGTGTGTGTGAATATTCAGATGTAACCACCTTTGTAATTGTTAACATTTTCATAAGTAACCAATTTAATTACACATTTTTTCTCAGTAACTGTAACTAATTACAATTACATTTACTTTGTAATTAAATTACGTTACATGTAACTAGTTACTCCCCAATACTGATGGTAAAACACATCAGTTGTACAGCTAAAAAATAGCTGTAGACCGAAAGCCTCGTACATACAATTTACAAATAGCCATGCCCACTCTTACGGGAAAAATAAGGTGGATGGAAACCTTTGTTTGGTGAGTGGTTTCACAAAATTACAGCTACACTTTTTGGAATATTTGATTTTGATTAAACTATTTATTTGCTTGCATAAATCATAAGTACTGGCACAACTTCATACAAAAATAAAACAAACTAGCCTACTTTTTCATGAAATAGAATGTAGTTACAGCTTCAAATCTAGTATCTTAAAGAAAAAACACTAGACATAATTAGAAAATAAAAGGCTGCTTTTATTCGAAACCCATTCCAAAAGGCTTTCAAACTGAAAATACACTGATCATAGGTATTAAACAAAATAATTCAATAAAGACACCCAAACAAAGATTAATGATAACATCAAATGTTCATATTCTGTTTATTCAAATATTACTTTCTTCATCATCGTAATTCATACGTCATACTTCATTTAAAATAGTACGAAATTTAACAAGAATCACTGCACAGCTACAGTAAGAGCTGACAAAAAAAAAAACAATTAATAATACCAGACAGCATCTGCAATAACTACAATTATCTATTTACAGTGCACCACTCTGAGATCAGCTCTCTGTCTGTGACATTCCTTCGGCCATGCTTGTAAATCTGCTTCAACTGAAATACAAACTGGCGCACTGCAAGATTTTAGTGTACCTCAGGTGAAGCTTCCAGAACACTGATGTACCATATTGAAAGGAACAGAAGAAAATACTATTATTAAAAGGCTAATAGAAATCTCAACAGGCCAACCTGATTTTAGAGCTGCACAAAGCAATCTTTGTGAAAGCACATCCCTCATGCACAAGGAAAAGTTGCTTCCTGTCAAACCTCAAGAAACTGTAGTGATGGTTGTTTGACACCTCAGATAAAGCTGTAAAAGTGCTTGTGGTGGGAAAAATAAGAAAAGAGAATCAAGATAAAAGCAAAACGCTGCTCCTTTTAGTGACTTTGCAGACACAGAGTGACATGAAACAACAAAACAGACAGCAAAATATGAGGCTTTCAGATGATTGGATGGCCAAGGACATAAGAAATTAAAACCAGAATGGTTTCGGCTATTTCCAGCCATTATTCACGAAGACACTGGTACATGTGTTTCACATCGGTACAAAATATTGGTTTAGTATGTTTGTTATGCATGTTTGTCAAATTCAGCCTCTTCATCTACACCACACACGCATACCTTGTCCAAAAACAGCTTGGGTCAGGCAGGCGGTTCCTTCAGTGACATCTGGGTTTGGTACAGGTCTGTGGCACGTTCAGCAGGTTTCAGCAGAATGTGTTTATACAGCATTATTGATTGACAGTCTCTCAGTCACAGAGAAAACTTGCCGGTCAGGAACGGCAAAGATGCACTGCGTTCATCTTGTTCACATCAGAGTCGGGTCATCGGGTTGAGTGTCGGCCCGGTGAAAAGTGGCTGGTCCTTTCCTCAGTTCTGGGTTTATCTGACACCATCACAGGCCTGAAGACTGAGCCGTGTAATAGGGGCTGTTAACCTGGAAGAGAAGAGATGATATTCATAAGTACAGTCGAATAAAGATAAACAGTAGTAAAGGTTACATTTGTTCACAGACTGGCTGAGAAGCACTAACTCGCTGTAAAACGCAGAAGGCAAATTGACAAAAGGCCCCTGTCACCACAACATTAGCCCAAGACACACCTACATCCTAGAGAGCCTGTCGGCACAAATATGAAGATAGATTTAGATCTAGCTGCATTGTACATCAACCCAAGAGGTTGTATTTACCATAGAATACAAATATTCAGTAGGTAAATATTTATTCAAGTATTTAATAAAGGTGGTTTCTAGGATATAATGAAGTAGTATGTGAGGATTCCAATAGCCAAATAAGCACTTCTGGAAAGAGATGTGCTGGGAATTAATGAGTGTCTGCTCGGATGCTACTGTATGATTCACCTCCTGAAGCTGTGAGGTCAGTCTAACAGAGGTGTTACAGGCCTTCGGGTCAAATGAATGCAAAAAGAGATTATGCTGTAAATTGTTTCAAAGAGCACAGGAAATTCATAACAACAACAAAAAAAATATATAAAAAAAAAAAACTGCAAAGTGGAGCTGGTTTTAGCCAACTGCATGAAGAGAGGGTTAGGGCTTTGTTTTCTTTTCGCTGCAGGTTCACTCAGCGTAGGGTTTCTCTCAGATTTGTACTTTTGTAATTGTGTCATTTTTCATATTATACTTTTGTAGATTTCTGTATTTATTTTGAGTCACTTTCAAGAAAAATCTCAGCTCATTTTAATTTGACAGAAAAAACATATTCTAAGATAAAAAGCCTCATATGAAATGTCCTATTTTTTTTATTTTCATCATGCTGGAATTTATTATAAGTGTTTTAGATACCAATTGAAATCTTTTCATTAAACATTATTAGTTGAAACTGGAGTCTTGTGGTGGATTTAAGACATGTTTTGGAATGCAAGGACTGCATTGCACATTTTCAATACGTCTCTATGAAAGTTATTTCTGTATGTGGTCAAATGAGGAATGAGAGAGCTCTATGTATGTAGCACTACAACAAAGTTGGCTGGGATCAAGTCTGTTTGTGTTCCCGCTCTTGGTTTCTTCAGAAATCATATGAAGACCTAATGAACATATTTTAGCCTCTAAGCCTATCAATACACGAGGGACTATTTTATTGCTGTTGCCTAATTATAATAAATATGCAAACATGATATCCATACAAAAATAACTAATACAGTTATTTACAATGTTTTATAATGCAATTACAAGATTTTTGTATTTTGATTACATAATCCAAATGACATACTGTAGCCCATTCCTACCCAACAACGCCTGTAGTATAGAGGTGATAGTCCAAAAAAAAAAAACAACCCCAACCCCTTTAGGGGCCTTTTAATGCTTTATGGAAAGTTGACTGGGTTATTTGAGGTGACTGTGGCTGGACTTTCCATGGCACTGCATCTGTTCAATATGGGCAAAGACAGAAAGCTGAGTGCAATTGGCATTAAAAGCTTACACATTCTGCCATTTCCCCTCCTGCCCATTAACTTCCTGGGTAATCAAAGAATGACAGGAAATACTTAAGCAAGGGAGTCCAGGAGTCCAGGAGTGAATCCAAAGCTAAGGCAAGTAGACCAAAAACACACGCTACTCTAGCAAAAAATAAGGTCAGACACGTTAAGAGAAAATGGGTTCATCCATTCAAGTGACAAACACATTCATTCATAAAAGGACTATGAATGTTCCCCAAAGACAATAATCTCTAGTCTCCAATGTCACAGTTTCCAGTACTAATAAAAACACAAGAGCCCAAATGAGTTGTCAAGTAAAACTTGAACGCCTTTGGTTTCAACAGGAGCAACATGTGGAATATTCCCTGTTGGTGTACATATCTAAGGGATCCTGAATTTGATAAATAATGATACAAATGTTTTTCTGTAAAAACCCACCCTGAAGACGACCATCTGATCTAAAGTTTGATTTTTGACATTTAAGGCTGGAATACACTACACTATTTTAGCCCAGAGTTTCTGCCGATTTACTAAGTTGACGCTAGTTGCTGAAAATCAGAGTCAGTCTGCAGATTTGAGTTGATAGATGTCATAGAAAATCGTGTAGTGTATGTTGGTCACAGACTTCAGACTATGATCCTCCAGTCGGGGGATAACAAACATGCTTGATATTTTGAGCCTATTTTATAACACAATGTTTGTCACACATATTCTATCAACAATGGGCACATATAAGTCTGGTAGTGTATGATCCTCAGTCGTTTAGTGTATAATGGCTAATTTTCCTCTGCCACTATTACAAATTCGGTGAGTATGATGCCAGGTGTTTTGAAATCTGTTCAAATTTTAAAAGTCATGTTGTATTTTCCAGCCTTTACTCACACAGGAAGAGTGCAGGGATATAAACAAAAATCAGACCTATTAAAGCTTGCTTTTTTCACTCTAAATGTCATCAAGTTTGTGTTAACATACTAAAGTACAAGTACAAAATGTTTTTCATGCAAATGAAATAAACACACACAGCCTGCAGGAAAAAAAAATGTTTCTAATTAAGTCTGTGTGCCTGCACTCTTGCTCTGCGAGCACATAAATACAGGGCGACACGCATCTGGCGCGAGAAAGACCATCCATTTAACGCATTAGTGGCATGACCGATTCTTCACAGCTGCCTCACCTTTGTGCCTTCCTTCCCGCTTTCATTTACTTTAATCCAGTGCCCTTTAAACCCAGGAACAAAACAGAAGGACAAAAAACAACATATAATATAGAAGGGAATAAAATATAGAAAATATAGAAGGGAAAAAAAAACTTATATGACCATACAGTGAGGAACATAATTTAGTTTTTCAGAAGGCACCTCTACTCTTAGGGTCACATAGTTTAGTGTGTAATAATCTGTGTGCAGAATCTGAAATAAAATAAAAATAATTAAAGGTGTGGATTTGAAGATTACAGAAATCAGTAGGCAGTTCTTTGCTGTCTTTTAGAGGCATTAAAGGGGTCATGAACTGAGAAATCAAAATTCCCTTGATCTTTTGACACATAAGAGGTCATTGTACTATAAAAACATCCTGTAAGTTTCAGAACTCAAAACTTTCTCATTAGTCTAAAAACTATAGCCTATTACTTCTAATATGTTTTGTGATGTAAAAATCTTGATAATATTATAGGTGGACCTCAGAGAACAGTAAAAAAAAAAAAGAAGAAAAAAAAGAAAATTCTGTCATTAATTGACCTTTCGAGTTTAACTGACAGGCGATTAGACCAATCATAACGCTGAATCCACCACTTTGTCCGACAAACAAATCAGACAGGAGAGTAGATGAACTTCGGTTGATTTAAGCTTGAAAAATGCTGTGTATTTATGTCTTTCTGCAATTGAAATAAAATAAAATATGTCCTGATGTTCATTCATGTTCATTTCAAGTAAATATGAAAAGACGATCGGTTCATGTCTGCCGCTTGAACTGAGGCGCTACAGTGATCTGTCATGACACAAAAAGCCACAAAATGGTATTTATTTTTTGAATTTCTTAAAAAAAAATAAAATAAAAAAAAAGGCAATATTTGAAAGCAGAGACTTCATTTCATACCAGAAGTAACCTGCTCTGTCTTGTCTGTCAGCATGTTGTTAGTTTCCTCTTTGCTTCGTGATGTATTTTTTACTGCGTGAAAACAATGTGTGTAGTGTGAGAGCGGCATAGCTTGTCGGACATAACAACGGTAGCTAAGGAGGGTTTATAGAGGGTAATTAGTAACCCTCATGTCGTTCCAAACCTGTAAGACCTTCGTTCATCTTCGGAACACAAATTAAGATATTTTTGATGAAATCCAAGAGCTTTCTGAACCTGCATAGACAGAAATGCAACTACCATTTTCAAGGCCCAGAAACGTAATAAGGAGATCATTAAAATAGTCAATATGACATCAGTGGTTCAACCGTAACGTTATAAAGCTATGAGAATACTTTTTGTGCACAAAGAAAACAAAAATAATGAGAAAATAAACAGAAATTTCTTCTCTTCCATGTCAGTATTCGGTCAGAAAGCTTCCGGATTTCATCAAAAATATCTTAATTTGTGTTCCAAAGAAGAATGGTCTTATGGGTTTGGAACGAGGGTGAGAAATTTATTTAAAATTTTTCATTTCTGGGTCAACTATCGCTTTAAGATTAGCATTTACACTACAGTACATATGTGATGTGATTATGTGCATTTCTGAATGTAGTTTGAGTGATCAGACCACAAAACATTTTAGACCCACTTGCAATCAGATCATCCAAGATCAATGTGGACACCAAATCACAAGAGCAATACCCACATGGTGGTAGCTCATTTCCATGCCTAGTAGGACTTGAACCTAACCTTATTGATTACCAGCCTGTATCTTTAACCGAGAGGTAACACCAACCACCTAGAATGAAGCTGTAGATGAATGCCATGTGTATGTGCATGCTGTGAGAACAGTGCAAAACTAAGAGCTCAGGAATGACAGGATGAAAATCAACTAAATAATGAGTGCAGTCCAGATGGGTCCAATCAATGCATGGATACGGTCTGCTATTAGCTGTGACAAATCCGTTTATTAGGATCTGAGCAGTTTGCTTGGATTCAACAGTGGTAACAAAGGTAACACAATTTTAAATTGAAAATAATGTTCTCCACATCCAAGGAAAAACATGTTAAATGACACATGATTATAATAGTAATAGGAGATTCTGCAATGCCAGACGACTACAACCATAATTTTCTTATTTTCTCTTCTCATATTCCAGAGCAACTCAATGTTTTCTTTGTTTCTATATTTCCTTAAATATATCACCTTATCCCACATAAGTAGCTGAAGAGTAATCTTAAGAAATAAAATGTGATGTGTTCCTTTGAGACAGAGCAAGCGGCAGCACAGCACGCAGACGGCTGAGTTTCTCACGGCTGAGGCCTCTTTCAGTCTGAAGGGAAAGACTTTCCTCCACCCATACTTTGGGTCAACAGTTAAAAATAAGTCTCTAAGCATCTCTTTTCCACAAGCCAAATGCAATCCATTTCAAAACAAAAAAGGACCTCATTAAGGCCTAAAAAAGTGAATATTTTTATATACCGGCTTCACCAAAAATAAAACTGTGCTAAAGGCTGCATTTAAAGAACAGGTCATACAGGGAAACTAGTTTAAAGAATTTGCATATAATTGCTTCTAAAATTGGTCACAAGCTGTACATTTCAATTACCTTAAGCACAGAGAAAATCTTTTGCATGTTTGATCTTAATTTTCCTAAACTTGTGTAAAAACATGACACTTTAACTAAACGTTAATGTCATTACAGACAGTGTCACATTATTGTATTTGTATTATTATTTTTCCTATTTTTTTTATGTAGTAGTACTGTATACTAAAACTGTTTTGTCTATAATCTGCAAAGCAGCAATCAAGAATTTAACTGTAGTTGTAAATAATAATAATTAAATGCCGACTTGGCTTGAAATGCAAAAACAGACAGTACAAACAAAGAAGGCTTTATGTGTTTTCTCAAACGGAAATGACAGTGACACTATCTTTAGCCATCTGAAAACCAGAAGATGCAACAAGGTCCCTGGATGAGGTGCCACTGTTGAAGCGCGATTGTGTTACAGAGGGGTATCTGGTTCTCTGTAAAAGCTATCTGAAGACTTAAATTCTAAAATGCAGTTTATCAAAAGTTAAACTCTCTTAAAGGAATAGTTTACTTCAAAAATAAATTTAAATTTACCCAACTTTATGTTCTTTCAAGATATTATGACAATCTTCTGTGAAACAAAAGATGATGTTTCATATTTTAAGTCAGACAAGTTTCAAAAACCAGATTAAATGATTCTTCAAAACATTCTTCAACTCTCACTTTGGTGTTCCAGAGAAAAAAGTAATGCTGGTTTTGAGGAAATTAAAGGTGAATACATGTTGACAGAATTTAATACAGATTAAATACAGAAAGAATTACTAAAGGTTAAGTTACATACACACCTCTTTTTCTAAGTGTAACATCCTTTATCCTCAATGGACAATTCTTGTATTGAGGTAAAGCACTGAATACTCACCCGTGTGTCATACTCCAGGACAAAAGGAGGGATGTCAATCTGCTCAGGTAGGATGCAGGTGAAGAGCTGCTGTAGGTTCTCTATGTGATGGACCTTCTCTTTAAGGCCTGATACACTGAACGTCGTGAAGAACCACGTAGAGACCTGACAGGAATCACAAACAAAACCATTTTATTGACTGAGATGCTATTTTTCATGAAAAGGGTACAAGAATAGTTGTTGAAACACAATATAATTTTTTTTCTTTTTTAACAAATGGTGACAAATAAAAGCTATGCTTAACCCACAGAAAAGGTTAATTGTCAAACTTATATGAGTGGTATATACATGGGTTTGAGACACGTCTGTTGGGAGAGAACATATACAAATATATATATATATATATATATATATATATATATATATATATATATATATACACACACACACACACACACACATATACATATATGTACATACATACATATACACATACATATATGTACATACATACATATACACATACATATATACACATATATACACATACATATATACACACACATATATATATACACATATACATATATATACATACACACATATACATACATATATACATATACATTAATACATATATGTATATATATATATATATATATATACATATATACATATACATTAATACATATATGTATATATGTATATATATATATATATATATATATATATATATATATATACACATATATACATATACATTAATACATATATGTATATATGTATATATATGTATATATATATATATATATATATATATATATATATATATATATATATATGTAATTTAAAATTCTTTGAGTTCTGTATTCATTGATACGTTGAAGAATAGAAAGTTTAGAAGAAAAGCATTTGTTCAAAATATGAATCTTTTGTGACATAAATATTTATAATCATTTGTTCACCTCACATTATACAGTGGGGCAAAAAAGTATTTAGTCAGCCACCAATTGTGCAAGTTCTCCCACTTAAAAAGATGAGAGAGGCCTGTAATTTTCATCATAGGTATACCTCAACTATGAGAGACAAAATGAGAAAAAAAAAATCCAGAAAATCACGTTGTAGGATTTTTAAAGAATTTATGGTGCAAATTATGGTGGAAAATAAGTATTTGGTCAATAACAAAATTTCATCTCAATACTTTGTTATATACCCTTTGTTGGCAATGACAGAGGTCAAACGTTTTCTGTAAGTCTTCACAAGGTTTTCACACACTATTGCTGGTATTTTGGCCCATTCCTCCATGCAGATCTCCTCTAGAGCAGTAATGTTTTGGGGCTGTCGCTGGGCAACACGGACTTTCAACTCCCTCCAAAGATTTTCGATGGGGTTGAGATCTGGAGACTGGCTAGGCCACTCCAGGACCTTGAAATGCTTCTTATGAAGCCACTCCTTCGTTGCCTGGGCGGTGTGTTTGGGATCATTGTCATGCTGAAAGACCCAGCCACGTTTCATCTTCAATGCCCTTGCTGATGGAAGGAGGTTTTCACTCAAAATCTCACGATACATGGCCCCATTCATTCTTTCGTTTACACGGATCAGTCGTCCTGGTCCCTTTGCAGAAAAACAGCCCCAAAGCATGATGTTTCCACCCCCATGCTTCACAGTAGGTATGGTGTTCTTTGGATGCAACTCAGCATTTTTTCTCCTCCAAACACGACAAGTTGAGTTTTTACCAAAAAGTTCTATTTTGGTTTCATCATTCTCCCAATCCTCTTCTGGATCATCCAAATGCTCTCTAGCAAACTTCAGTCGGGCCCGGACATGTACTGGCTTAAGTAGGGGGACACGTCTGGCACTGCAGGATTTGAGTCCCTGGCGGCGCAGTGTGTTACTGATGGTAGCCTTTGTTACTTTGGTCCCAGCTCTCTGCAGCTCATTCACTAGGTCCCCCCGTGTGGTTCTGGGATTTTTGCTCACAGTTCTTGTGATCATTTTGACCCCACGGGGTGAGATCTTGCGTGGAGCCCCAGATCGAGGGAGATTATCAGTGGTCTTGTATGTCTTCCATTTTCTAATAATTGCTCCCACAGTTGATTTCTTCACACCAAGCTGCTTACCTATTGCAGATTCAGTCTTCCCAGCCTGGTGCAGGTCTACAATTTTGTTTCTGGTGTTCTTTGACAGCTCTTTGGTCTTGGCCATGGTGGAGTTTGGAGTTGGACTGTTTGAGGTTGTGGACAGGTGTCTTTTATACTGATATCGAGTTCAAACAGATGCCATTAATACAGGTAACGAGTGGAGGACAGAGGAGCCTCTTAAAGAAGAAGTTACAGGTCTGTGACAGCCAGAAATCTTGCTTGTTTGTAGGTGACCAAATACTTATTTTACCGAGGAATTTACCAATAAATTCTTTAAAAATCCTATAATGTGATTTTCTGGATTTTTTTTCTCATTTTGTCTCTCATAGTTGAGGTATACCTATGATGAAAATTACAGGCCTCTCTCATCCTTTTAAGTGGGAGAACTTGCACAATTGGTGGCTGACTAAATACTTTTTTGCCCCACTGTAAATGAACTCAAATGTAACTCTATAGGAAAACAGCAGAGACTTCTACACCATTTTAAGGTCATTTTACAAAATTGGTGAAGTTGTAACTGAATTAAATGTTTCATTGCTAAAGGCAAACTCTTAGCTCCTAAAGTTGTTGCTTGAGTCATTTTCAGCATTTACTCCAATGACTCAGCCCTAATGCTTGAACACATTTCACACCTGGAATTGTTACAATGCTCGAGCATTCTCTGACTGAAATGGACGCATTTTAAAACGAACAATTATCTGACACTTAATTGCCGGGGTTCCTCTACATTTGGAGTGCACAAAGCATAATTGTTGAATAATTTCGCAAATGAAAGCAAAGCCTGGCAGAGGCAAAACACTCTCATAAGCACTTCAATTACCTGAATAGGTTCTGTGGAACACTATGGAACACTTAGTGCGGACACATCATGAATCTCAATGCGGTCTCAGAGACGCTTTTCAACATATTCAGTTCCACAGACTCATACACAGTCTTTCTTAGTCAATGTGGAACATGTGGAGCTGACCGCTGTGAATCAGACCATAGGCCCGTAAAAACTCGGAAAGAAAAGCTCAAAACGAGATGAACATCTAGTGTTGCCTTTAATGGACTTACATCTGAGTTGATGAACTGATTACATTTACCTTGGAGCGGAACGTCGGGTGAACGAAGTAGAAAGCCCTCAGGTTTTTCTTAAACCTGAAAACACAGAAGGAAAACCTTGCGAGAAATGGTTTTTGAAACATTATCAACACATCCAACCAATTACTTATTACACAAATAGTGAATTCCTCTAGCGCACTTGGCCTCGAAAGGATTATTGCCTTAACAAAAACAATAAACCCATTAGAAAGGGAGCTAAAGCGCTTTAAGAACGAGCAAAAGTCGGTGAATCTAGTCCAACGGGGCAGCCACGTCCAAGCCACACGCTGTTGTCCAAAACACACAGATGGACAGAGATCTCGACGGTCAGAAGTGGAGGGGTGTTCGAAAAGCACAAGGGACGTGTCTGTCAACCTTTCCCCTTTCCCACGATGGACTTGGACCGTCCTGTCCAAACACATGAGCAGGGGTCATAGGGAGTGATAGCGTCACTGGCTAACTCTGCTATAAACATTACAGAACCTCATCACTCTTGCTGAGGATTATGTCTGTAAAACGCTTTCTTATAGACCCATGCCTTTTGAGAATAAATAATACAATGATGATATGCTGTGCTCTGCTGATACCTCATAATAAATGACACGAGTCAAACTGGCCTGGCTCTCAAAGTTATGAGTCACGCTGATCTCCACGATGTACGGAAAGTGTGAGGGACTGGAGCTGGAGAGTGTTTCTGCTTTTTATTTCAAGACTGTGGTTTCCTCTGCTTGCATGCTGAGAGTGTCCCCTGAATAAATGACGAATGCCTGACCTCACGATCACCTCCTACAGTTTTGACGTTCGAACAAAGACTCAAACTCTTCTGCTAATCCAGGAAAATAGCAATTATGAGGACTGTTCTATTAAAAGAACAATATTTTTCTTAACACGCAATTACAATGTCATTCCATGGAGCTATATCTATGCAAGCGTTTGTAAGCCTCTGGTAGTGGTATTTTGCAGTTTTTCTTAATTGGTTGGGTGCAAGGAGAACATCGAGACTTCAGATTTACAAGGTGTCAAAGCCATTGCAATCGATGACAACCCCCTTCAAAATTTCCCAAAGTGTTCTGAAAAAAAGCATTATTTCACTTTGCTTGGAAGAATCAATCACCTCAGACACATTTGAGCACCAATTTAGAGTGATACTCTAGAAAAACACCAGGTAAAACTGAGGAAACATGACTCAGTTACTCTGAACGGTGCTTTCCGAGCTTGTCATAACCTACAAAAGGGTCGAGCTTCTGTGTATAAATCTTCTTGACGTTCGAAGAACAGGAAGCCCAAGACACAGACATTCCCTTATGATTTTACAACATAAGTGGTGTGTTTGGGTTTGAGGAGACAGTACTGTTTGGCACAAGAAGCTCATAAAAACGAATAGTCACCAAGCCAGCATTTATATGAAAATGTGATTAGCTTTTCCATGAGAGTCTGTTATGGTTTTAAAGAATACCTCCGCCAAGAACATAGGTCAAGTCATCTCCAAAACATTGTAAGGTCGTAAAGAATAGGGAATGTGAGTGGTTTGTAGTATGTCTGTAATGGAACAGAAATAGCTCTTACTTGGTGTCCACAATGTCATAAAGCTTCTTGAGAAAGTCGGTGTCCAGGTGGTTGTGTTCACCGGTGAGTGTGTGGAAATACACCATCACATACTCCTTCACCGTGATATGGTCCATCACGTGGATGAAATACAGCAAAGCCTAACACACAAACGCACACATTTACTTAGTTATCTAAGTAGGCACATTCTTTGCTACAATCACAACTTTGATTGTTTTCATATTCAGCTAAAATGCTATAACTTAACACTAAAACCACATTCTAAAATGAACCCTAACATTGTGTGTGTTTTTTAAGAAATGGGGACATGCTCAAGAGGACATTTTGTAAGTTTTAATTTAATGAAGTTTTTCATTTCTCTGCACAAACTTGTCTCCCAAGTATGGTTAAGTAGGTACACACTATTACTTTAAGTAATAGTTCACTCAAAAATGAAAATTCAGTCATGATTTACTCACCTACATGACATTTCAAATTCTCTCGTGCTCCACAGAGGAAAGAAACCCACACAATTTGACATGAGTGTGAGTAAACAATGACAGGATTTTTAGTTTTGAGTGAAGTAATCCATTAAATAAACATTCTAAACAGTGCAGTCTAATTTTTCACATTTGCATTCACAGTGTAGTAAATATTTAACAATTCAATGTTTTAAAAAGAAAAAGACATCAAATCAAGTTTCTGATTCAAATGTAAATCTCAAATAGAATTTTTAATGTAAATATAAATCTAAAAGGTGTACATCTAAATGGAAATCTTGAGAACAACATTCTTTTAAAACACATCCTTTTACAAATTTAGGTTAATCTAAATTTAACTATTAAGTTAACCTTAAGTTTAACCTAAGTTTTGGTTAGGCAGCATTTAGTGCTAAATCTGACAAAATGTATGTAACATTTGGTGCAAAATAAGATATGCGCAATACAGGGTAATAAAATGGACTACCTTCTCCATATCAATAAGTGTAACTGGAATATTCCTGCCAACAATAACCATGACCGTCCTACCACACAAATCAACACCTGAAAATGAAAAAAAAAAAAAGCATTGTGATAGGACTATATTATGGAAGGATGCTTCCTCACACACACTGCTAACATTCTCACATGCAGCATATCTCAAGAAACACTAGACATTTCAGCCTCACCCTGTTTAATGAACTCATTCTGCAGAAATGAGTTATGTATACATATTAAAATACATGTTTTGCACTATATTATAAGAAACATCTGCATGTGCATAGCCAGATGTCTTCATATAGTCCATCATCACGTGGCATACCGAACATACATGTTGAGGTGCACAGCTGGAGAAAGTCTGCCCTCCTTTGGTCAAGTGAGTTATTGTGATTCAGACACAGTTTTTTGAAAAGTACTGTTCTGTGGCTTTCTGAAATATGATTAAATGTAGAAATTCAAGATTAAATTTAGCAGGACTAATAGCTTCTGGCAAACCTAATGAGGTCTTAAGGTTTTGAACTCAGTAGGTCAGCCTGGACAGTATCTGAGCTAAGAAACAAAAAAAAGATGATAAATACTTAACACCGAAACCGTTACTTTGGTGGTTATTTTTTGTCCTGAAATTGTGAAACGAGAGAAATGGATTACAGAACCCCCTGATGTTGAGCTCAATGAGGCGGAACAAAGGTTTCCTGCCCAGAGAGCAAACACACAGATGGAGAGAACACAAAGTCCACATGTGCATAAAGATATACAGAGAGACAGCAACACAAAGAGAACGAGTGAACGTGCTGGAGAACATGTGTGAGATAAAACAGGCAAACATCAGACCATATCATATACAATAAAGTTGACATACATGAACTAGGGCTGCAAAATGATTTAATATTTTAATAAAACTGATTATTTATTTATCAATTAATTAAATTACTCATAGGGGTTTCATTTTAAGACTGTTAAAAGTAGTTTAACTTGATTAAATAAGTTTAATAATTGATTGTTCTAAAGTATTGTTAAATTTACAGCCTTACAATTAAAATGTTTGAAATGCAATTAATTTACAACAAACAATTAAAATACATAAATACCCATAGAGACAAAGACTGACCAGTCTGATACAGAGCTTTTAACGCTGCTATGTCTGAAAGGTCCTCTGCTCGAGCTCTGCAAAGCCAGCGGTTATAGCTGTGAAGAAAGACAACAAAAAATAAGACTTCACATTTAAGCAATTTGCAGTGATGTAAAGAATTTGATATGAAACAGATTACTTTGAAAACATACAAACCTACATACAAATAACATACAAACTCAGAGTACACAATTCTACAGTATATTAAACAAATGCACTCAATAATTATGACTATGAATTAGATCATGGCCAAAAGATGCCACTGGTTATGCTAAGTTTCCAGTGTCTCAAATATTTGCCATGATAAAGGTTTCACCAAAGGACTATAAAATCGTGGTGACTCAAAAAAATAAAAAAAAATTAAAAATTAAACCATAATGACAGGAAGGTTTTGAAACTTCTTATATTTGGGCAATTTAGAAATTCATGCAAAGTTTTATATAATTCAGTGTATTAAATACAAATTAAATGGTATCTTATATCTTCATACACACACACACACACACATATACATACATACACACATATAATATATATGTATACATCTATATATCTATCCCAGTTGCGGTATATGGTTCCGAGTGTTGACCAGCCACCGCCAAGCATGAGCAGACCCTCCACGGTATGGAGATGAAGATGCTCTGTTGGTCTCTCGGCCTCACGCGATTGGACAGTGTCAGGAATGAAGATGTCCGAAGGTGCATGGGCGTGGCACCCATAGTCGACAAGATGCGTGAAGCCAGATTATGCACATCATCAGAAGCGGTGATGATACAGTGGCGAAAATAGCCTACAACCTATCACCACCTGGACGACGACCATGTGGTCGGCCAAAGAAGCGGTGGCTCGATCGTCTGGCGGAGGACATACACTTAGTCAGTATCACCCCTGATGATGCCCTGGACCGAGCTAAGTGGCAAAAGACGTGCAAACAAGCGGACCCTGCACAAATGCAGGATACACGCTAGGATGAAGAAGAAGATATATACAGGTGCATCTCAATAAATTAGACTGTCATGGAAAAGTTCATTTATTTCAGTAATTCAACTCAAATTGTGAAACTCGTGTATAAAATAAATTCAGTGCACACAGACTGAAGTAGTTTAAGTCTTTGGTTCTTTTAATTGTGATGATTTTGGCTCACATTTAACAAAAACCCACCAATTCACTCAACAAATTAGAATACTTCATAAGACCAATGAAAAAAACATTTTTAGTGAATTGTTGGCCTTCTGGAAAGTATGTTCATTTACTGTATATGTACTCAATACTTGGTAGGGGCTCCTTTTGCTTTAATTACTGCCTCAATTTGGCGTGGCATGGAGGTGATCAGTTTGTGGCACTGCTGAGGTGGTATGGAAGCCCAGGTTTCTTTGACAGTGGCCTTCAGCTCATCTGCATTTTTTGGTCTCTTGTTTCTCATTTTCCTCTTGACAATACCCCATAGATTTTCTATGGGGTTCAGGTTTGTTGAGTTTGCTGGCCAGTCAAGCACACCAACACCATGGTCATTTAACCAACTTTTGGTGCTTTTGGCAGTGTGGGCAGGTGCCAAATCCTGCTGGAAAATGAAATCAGCATCTTTAAAAAGCTGGTCAACAGAAGGAAGCATGAAGTGCTCCAAGATTTCTTGGTAAACGGGTGCAGTGACTTTGGTTTTCAAAAAACACAATGCACCAACACCAGCAGATGACATTGCACCCCAAATCATCACAGACTGTGGAAACTTAACACTGGACTTCAAGCAAATTGGGCTATGAGCTTCTCCACCCTTCCTCCAGACTCTAGGACTTTGGTTTCCAAATGAAATACAAAACTTGCTCTTTTCTGAAAAGAGGACTTTGGACCAATGGGCAACCGTCCAGTTCTTCTTCTCCTTAGCCCAGGTAAGACGCCTCTGACATTGTTTGTGGTTCAGGAGTGGCTTAACAAGAGGAATACGACAACTGTAGCCAAATTTCTTGACACGTCTGTGTGTGGTGGCTCTTGATGCCTTGACCCCAGCCTCAGTCCATTCCTTGTGAAGTTCACCCAAATTCTTGAAACAATTTTGCTTGACAATCCTCATAAGGCTGCGGTTCTCTCGGTTGGTTGTGCAACTTTTTCTTCCACACTTTTTCCTTCCACTCAACTTTCTGTTAACATGCTTGGATACAGCGCTCTGTGAACAGCCAGCTTCTTTGGCAATGAATGTTTGTGGCTTACCCTCCTTGTGAAGGGTGTCAATGATTGTCTTCTGGACAACTGTCAGATCAGCAGTCTTCCCCATGATTGTGTAGCCTAGTGAACCAAATTGAGAGACCATTTTGAAGGCTCAGGAAACCTTTGCAAGTGTTTTGAGTTGATTAGCTGATTGGCATGTCACCATATTCTAATTTGTTGAGATGGTGAATTGGTGGGTTTTTGTTAAATGTGAGCCAAAATCAATCACAGTTAAAAGAACCAAAGACTTAAACTACTTCAGTCTGTGTATTGAATTTATTTAATACACGAGTTTCACAATTTGAGTTGAATTACTGAAATAAATGAACTTTTCCACGTCATTCTAATTTATTGAGATGCACCTGTATATACATATATACATATATATACACATGTATACGTATACATATATATACATACCGTACTTACACATACATACATACACACACACATATACATACACACACACATATACATATATACATATATATACACATGTATACGTATACATATATATACATACCGTACTTACACATACATACATACATACACACACACATATACATACACACACACATATACATATATACATACATATATATATAAAGAGATAAGGTTCCATGTATTTTTTTTGACCAATACAAAGAGGTAAAAGAAAAATCTTGCATTAGTACAACAGGTGTTTCACATTAACACTACCCGATCATGGTACATGGTACATTTTTGTAAGTGGCTTGGTTAAGAAATGTGGTACTTGTAAAAGGTGAGAGTATAATGTGAAAACTACACATTTGGTCTTACTTCCTTTGGTGCTGTTTCTGCTGGGCTGCTTCAGACATTTGACCCTGAAGGATGAGTTTACGCTGCTTATCCACATCCCCTTCCATACGAGCAAATGCATGACTTCCTACTAGCCCCAGGTCGGACTCTAGTGAGTCATCCCCGGAGTCATCTGCAGAAAATGAATTAATATCACTATTATGTACTATTTATTGTGTATTAGCGCAATTAGTTCTAGATATGACAGGGAAAGCAAAACCAATGCACCATAAAAATTTTCTGAAGCACAAATGCTTTTGCTGTGATAAACAGTAAAATATACTCTTGCACACTTGGAATGACCATTACTAGGTTCAATGAGCACTACAACGTGGTACATTCCACAAGACCTGAACTCCCACCCTCAATCAGAGCTGGGAAAGCCAGTGGTGTGTGTGATGTACAGCCAGGCAAAGTGTAAAAATAATCCTTGTCTGTTATTCTTGTTTACATGTGTATGCCAAATATCTATTACAGGCCAACCTTAGCCATATTTGACCAGACATGAAAAGAAAGTCCAGTCTGAACAACAAACAAAACTTCTCATTTCCTCAGCTGAACCACATGGTCACTGGTCAGACAACGAAATATTTAGCTAGAAATAAAAGAAACACATTTGACAGAGAGGTAAAAAGACATTAACAGGTAAATAAGGGGATTAACAGCCAAACACTCAGCTGCTAGCAAACCTAGGGTGAGACATCAACAAGACTCAATTAGACACAGATGTCTCCCGAAGGTTATCTTTGGTCAAAATCATTACAGCATGTTGAAGCAAAGAACGAGATTGTTTTTGTAATGCAACATATGGTCCTTTTATGATCTTCCTCACTGAACGGAGAGCACCAATGCTTGCTCTTTCTAGTAATGCCTTTGGTCTCAAGCTGAAATTTATTTCAGGAGCACTTCACCACAATGTGACATAAAACTTTGTGACACACAAAGATCTAATAAAAACGGAAATTGTAAACAATTAAATGCAAATATATCCATAGCACAGCAAATAAAGGAAAGAAAATGTAAAGACTAGAGAAATTAAATGGGCATTAAGGGAACGGGACAGAAAGAAAAAAACTGGAGAAAGCAGATTAGGGAAGTGTGTGGTTTGAGGCATGCTTTGAGACCTCTACATGGCTTCATAGACTAATCCATTAGAGCTGGGCTGTATTAGTAAAGGCCTAGTCACCTGCTGTCTTTAATATTACTCTAAGAATGACAGGCAGACCTGCTTCACATGATGAAATGACATTAATGAGGACAAGAGTTTGAAGAGATCAGCCAGATCAGTGACAGGGTGCGGCAGAGCCAGTCCATGAACATTAAAAAGTGTCCTTTAATGTCCTTCAGAAAGACTGTATAGGAACAAACACTTCTGATCCTAATAAAAACCCTCAGCAGGGTTTTGGCCCATCCAAAGATAGCAATGATAAGTAATAAAACATCTAAACAATAAATCCTAATAAAACAGATGTGAAAGTTTAGTATCACACTAACTTTCTGTACTGCACATAATCTGCTTTAGTAAGGGCCCAACACCGAACCCTGTGGTATTCCATTACTAAGCATGTTAAGGGGCTTAAGCATTGGGTTAGTGTCCTGATCACACCATTGTTTTTATTTTGCTACATTAACTAGCTGACTGAACATTAACCCCCTTTTTTATATGTATAATAAGGTTACTTAAATGAAAAATACCTTTAATGATTATGCGTAAAGGAAGAAAATGCGGAGTGATGCGAGAGACATTAAACTAATATAAGTAGGTTGCCTAGGAAAACATTTAGCAGTCATTTGTCTTTTTAACAGTCTATACACAAAAAAAATTTGAATGTAGAAGATAAGTCAAACACATGCTTCAGGTTTTGTAAAACAATGAATGAATGAATGAATGAATGAATCATTTATATAGCGCTTTATTGTGTAATGCCATACACCCAAAGCGCTTTACAATCATATGGGGGGTCTCTCCTCAACCACCACCAGTGTGCAGCATCCACTTGGATGATGCGACGGCGGCCACAGGACAATGGCGCCAGTGCGCTCACCACACACCAGCTACAGGTGGAGAGGAGAGAGATAGAGCCAATCAAGTGGAAAAAAAGTTTAAAACACTTTGGACCTTTAAAAGTATTCTGTTTCAAACCCAACCAGATGGAAACAGCAACACTGGCTCAACCAATTGTGTGTGTTTAGTGCTGAACTGACCAATGGCAGTTTGAACTGAATTTTTCATCAATTACTTTTGACACCAGTGGCCCAGAAAGTACACACTTCAGCTTTAACTTCATATTAACAAGGAAGTCTGGAAGCTGTTGTGCCACTTCAGTATACCGTATACCGAAGTAAATTTGGTTAAGCGATCATATTTGTTCAGATTAGAGCTTGTTGTCATTCTCAATGGTTCAAGCAAACTTCCAGAAGCAAGACTGATAAAGCAGATTACTGAATGACCTTAACTTGGAAAGAGCTTATTTGGTAGTTCAGTTGGTGACAGACCTTGGGCTGCCTTTCGATGTCCTGGATTAAAGTGTTCAAAGACAGGCAGGAAAGTGCAGTGTTTATTTACATGGGAACTGGCTTATGTGCCGTGTTTGAATTGGATCAACAGCTCTAGTGAGACTTGATCACCTTAACACAGCTGGCTCACAGTCCACATGATCTGGGTTTGAAATAATGGCAGCCAACAAATATACAAATTCAATCTACCACTAACAAATAAATATACACATGTGCTCCGAGTGCTATGGCACGCACACAAGCCAAACATACACTCATTCTCATGTAGGCATTTTAACAGTTGTGTCTATACACACACTTGACTGTAGCTGTGTTCACAATGGGACTGTCTGAACGCAGAAGGTTCTGCCGTAGTCAAAGCTCCTGTTGTGGGACAGAGGCGGTGTCAGCTAATCTGAATTCAAGAAACACCCACAACAGATCAAGATGAAAGGCCAGGGAGGAACAGATGGCTCTCGATCAGCTGCATACTGCTCATAATCATAATTAGGGGCCAAGAACCGAAGGTGCGATGGCACCTATTGTTTTTGTTGGTGTTATTCTTCTCTCTCCGTTTCTTCTGCCATTGTGTCTATGGCAGCCCATAGAACGGGAAAGTTGTGAAATTGGCACACTGATAGAGGACAGTCTCAATATTACCCATAGCAAATTTGAAGTCTCTGACTCAAACTCTCTAGCGCCACCACTTGTCCAAAGTTTCACTCATGTTTATGCTAATAACTTTTGAACCATGAGGCACATGAAATCAAAAATTCAGACACCAAAATTAAAAAAATTGTAAGGTTTAGTTATTTTCGCTATGTTCAATTGTTCGTAGGGCTGTGCCAATTATCGAACGATATGATCATGCGCATCTAGTCAGTAAAGCCAGTTTCATGATTAGCGCTAAATCTCCATCACCGGTTTTCAAATAGAGCACCATTTAATACACAGAGCCGTAGGTCACTGACAAGCTATGCAATATCGAGTTCATTATCGCAGATGAATCACATTCGATAATGAATGCGATATTGCGTAGCTTGTCAGCGAACTGCGGCTCTGTGTATTAAATGCCGCTCCATCTGAAAGCACGTGAAGGAGATTAATTTCTAATCACGAAACCGGCTTTACTGACTAGATGCGCATGATCATATCGTTCGATAATTGACACAGCCCTAATTGTTCGTAAAACCTACTTTTCCGAACTCGTCCTAGACGGTTCGCCCGATTTTCACCAAAATTGGCTCAGATCATCTACAGACCATGCTGGCAAAAAGTTATGTAATTCAAGTCGATTAGTCCAACCGTTCTCGAAAAATGCTCAAACGAATTCTACGAAAACATACTGAAGTGGTATGTAAGTCGTGAGGAAGATGCGGAGTCAAAAAGCTCTGTTATCACTCCTGTGGCTTCTGCCGTGGCGGTATCGGATAATGACGCTGATGAAGATGGTTTGAACTTGCAGAGTACCCTAGTTTCCGGTGGTAAACTGAATACCTCCAAAGTTCTGGAGAATTTAAACTCTCATTTAGTGCATTTGTCTGACCTGCAGCGGACTGATATGGCGAGGTTGATTAACTCTTTCTCAGGCTTGTTTTCTGATGTCCCTAGGTGCACCCATGTGCTTGAGAATGATATTGATGTGGATGATCACCCACCTATTAAGCAAAGTCCTTACAGAGTGAACCCTACTAAACGTAAAATCATGGAGGGTGAGGTAAAATACTTAGTTGAAAATGGCCTCGCAGTTCCAAGTTCTAGCGCTTGGAGTTCCCCGTGCTTGTTGGTTCTAAAATCCGACGGCACGCAATGGTTTTGTACAGATTATCGGAAGGTGAATGCAGTGACAAAACCGGATTCATTTCCCCTCCCGCTAATGGAGGATTGCATTAACAAGGTAGGCTCTGCGCACTTAGTCACAAAATTAGACCTATTGAAGGGGTACTGGCAAGTTCCCTTGACGGAGCGTGCGGCCGAAATATCTGTCTTTGATGATTTTCTCAATTACCGGGTTATGGCGTTTGGACTGCGTAATGCTCCGGCGACGTTTCAGCGCCTAATGAATAAAGTGCTGGCTGGAGTTTCACATTGTAAAGCTTATTTGGATGACATTGTTGTCTATTCGAATTCGTGGAGTGATCATTTGTCAACTTTAAGGACCGTGTTTGATCGTTTGCTAGAGGCCTCTCTCACTCTTAATTTGATTAAGTGTGAATTTGGTAAAGCCACCGTTACATATTTAGGGAAGCAGGTGGGTCAGGGACAGGTTCGACCTGTCGATTTGAAGGTGCAAGCTATTACGAACTTTGCTGTGCAAAGTTCTTAGGAATGTCTGGGTATTATCGGGGGTTTTGTAAAAAATTTTCAGACGTTGTATTGCCCTTGACTAATTTGCTCCGTGCTTCACAATCTTTCGAGTGGACCGATGAATGCCAGACTGCATTTTGACTCTGTTAAAAATCTTTTGTCCAGCGCCCCTGTACTAGCGGCACCTAGGAATTCCTGCTCATTTAAGTTGGACGTTGATGCGAGCGCTACAGGCGCTGGTGCTGTCCTTTTGCAGGACGATGAAAGCGGGGTTGAGCATCCGGTTGGGTACTTTTCAAAGAAATTTTTGAAACATCAATTAAATTATATTACGATCGAGAAAGAGGCACTGGCTTTAGTGTTGGCCTTACAGCATTTCGAGGTGTATATTGGTTCTAGCTCTCTGCAAGTGACTGTATTCACTGACCATAATCCATTGATTTTCTTGTCTCGTATGAACAACTCGAATCAACGAATTATGCGCTGGTCTCTTTTTATTCAATATTTCAATCTGGAGATTTGCTACAATAAGGGTAAAGATAATGTGTTAGCCGATGCACTATCCCATTCATTTGGTTCTGTTTGAATCTACCGTAGGTAGATTCTTTAGGTGTGGGGGTGTTACGGTTTGTGTCTTTGGTATTTGCTGTGTTGTGTTTTTCTTTTTTTTCTTCTTTTTTTTCCTCTTCCCCTCCCTCTTGTTCTTTATGGCCTCTGATAGGTTGTCCAATGATGGGGTGTATGTTCCTCATTGGCAGTTCAGACGAGGCGGGACCTTTATAAGGACACTGCCGGCATTCAACAAGGAGCTCATTGTTGGTTCGGTCGCGTCTGGGTTGAGAGCTCCTGGATCCCTCCTCCGGCCGATGATCAAACTTGTTGAACTTAAGTGAATTGTGAAGACTGTTGATTACGACCATCTGTTCTAAAAACATTTTGTTTTGAGAACGGGGAGCGTAGGGGTGTCCTGCCTATTTATTTTATTTGGCTTATTTAGGTTTTGTTTTTCGTTAAGTAGTTAGGGAAGTAAAATGTCATTTTACTTTTTAACTCAATCAGGTTATTTAATACTTATTCCTTTTTCTTTTTAGGTTGGTTTTGTTTGTTATTTTGGCCTTTGGACACCCCGAAGAGATGCTCCCTATTTTCACTTGACGTTTATTTTTAAATAAATCTAATCACCTCATTTGACTAATACTGTGTAGTTGTTTGATTATCGACCGGAGTGGCTTGAACATTTGGGATTCCATCACCACAACCCAGTTCGGTTATGTCCTGTTTAGAGAGTGTTCCTAGTATTCCTGAGTGCGGGGCGTAACAAGCATGCAAAAATGGATCTGAGGCTATATCTCCGCAACAGTTTGGCATATTGAGACCAATCTTGGTGTGTGTTATAACAAGCATGACCTGAGACTACCTGCAGTGTTTCGGCGAAGTCAAGTCAAGTCAAGTCAAGTTGAGCTTTATTGTCATTCCGCTACATGCGGGGGCATACAGTGGAACGAAATGTCGTGCCTCACAGGACCACGGTGCTACATAATACAGGCATACAGCAATGAAGTAAAACAATATAAACCTATACACAAACTATCCTACTAATAGATTTTGACTATAAATATACTATCTATATAAAAAATTTACCTATACATAAACTAAAAAATACAAACTATACAAACTATACGAATGCTTCAGATAAATACTGTACATGTGCAAAGAGAGACAATGTGAGTTCAAGCAGCTGGCTGGGGAACAGTGCAGGATGATTTGTAGTGCATGAGCATGTAAACATACATATATTACTGATATTACTGAGTCTTTTTGTGGGATTTGTGTACACACAGCAGTGTGTGTGAAAAGTGACTAGTGCGCATAGAGGAAGAGAGTGTGCTACTATAGGTGGTTTGCACAGGCCCACTCACCTGTAGCACCCTTCGATTGCACAAACAAAGTTCCATAAGTTCCAGATGGTCCATGTTTCAGGAGGTAGGGGGTTTGTATGGGGTTTCAGAGAGGGGCGGGGTGATTTGAGTTCAGGGCTCTCACAGCCTGGGGGAAAAAGCTGTTGAGCAGTCTGGCAGAGTGGGCTCTGATGCTCCGGTACCGTCTACCTGATGGTAGGAGCTGGAAGAGACTGTGGGAGGGGTGTGTGGAGTCCTTTACGATACTGTTGGCTTTGCTGGAGCATCGTGTGAGGAAAATGTCCAGGATGGCGGGGAGAGGGGCACCGATGATCCTTGCAGCTGTGTTCACTGTCCGCTGGAGGGTCTTGCGGTCTGCTGCAGTACAGTTCCTGTACCAGACAGTGATGCAGCTGGTCAGCACACTCTCAATGGTGCCCCTGTAGAAAGTGGTGAGGATGGGTGGAGGGAGACTTGCTCTTTTCAGCCGGCGGAGAAAGTGTAGGCGCTGTTGTGCCTTCTTGGAGAGTGACATGGTGTTGGTGGTCCAGGTGAGGTCCTCTGTGATGTGCACCCCCAGGAATTTAGTGCTGCTGACTCTCTCCACAGGCGAGCTGTCGATAGTCAGTGGGGGGTGATCAGCGGAGTTTCTCCTGAAGTCCATCACAACCTCTTTTGTCTTACTCACATTGAGGGACAGGTTGTTTGCACCACACCATTCAGCCAGCTGTGCCACTTCCTCTCTGTAGTGCGTTTCATCGTTGTTGCTGATGAGACCTACCACTGTTGTGTCATCAGCGAACTTGATGATGTGGTTGGAGCTGAACTTGGCAGTGCAGTCGCGGGTCAGCAGCGTGAATTACACATCCAAGATGGCGGCGCGATCAGACGCAGCGGCTTCTCCGGATCCCAAAGACGGTGCTTTTATGTCCTTTAATGTCGTCTGTTCGTCTCCAAATAGTGTCAATTTACCGCTAATTCATCGGGAGATCACTCCGGGATACATCTATGATCGCCAAAGCCTTTTGGATATCGACAACACATACAAACACAAACTCTCGCCGGCGGCTACTGAGAAGCTACGAGGCCTTTGTTTACTGCTGGAGCCGGACCTCGAGACCGCGGCCTCGCCTACTGACGCTACCCGCACAAGGCGGCGTCGCAAGTGGCGTGAGAGAGGACGGAAGCGCGGTAAGCGCGGAGATATACGAGCTAGGCTGAGGGCTAACCCCACAAGACCGGCTCTTCCAACACTCATGCTCTCAAACGTTCGCTCTCTGGAAAACAAACTGGACTTAATTCAACTCAGTCGATCTACACAGCATGAGGCAAGGGATTGTTGTGTGTTTGTTTTCACTGAAACATGGCTAAACGACAACATCCCGGACTCCGCCATTCAGCTGCATGGCCTAACCTGCTACCGAGCGGACAGAGAGTCATCACTGTCTGGTAAGACTCGCGGGGGTGGCTTGTGTGTTTACGTCAACAAAAAATGGTGTAACAATGCTGCGGTAGTATCTAAACACTGTTCATCACTGGTGGAGTTTATGGTTGTGAAGTGTCGACCGTTCTATCTGCCGCGGGAGTTCACGGCCATTGTTATTGTCGCGGTTTACATTCCTCCGTGTGCAAACGCAAAGGACGCGCTTCGCGAGCTGTACAGCGCCATCAGCGAACAACAAACAAATAACCCCGACGGGGTGCCACCTAGTGGTCAGGAGATACGAAAAATGGCTATTTTTGCTTATAACTTCTGAATGGTTAGGCCAAAAATTACAAAACTCTTTAGATTCGTTGCATAATGCCGAGTCGAACCATATCCAATTTTCCCATGTCAGCCATTTTGGGCGTCAGCTATTTTGAGTTTTATAGTCAAATGCTATATTTTACGAACGCATTGATGTATCATTACGAAACTTGGTATGGTTCATCAGCACAATGCCCTGAAGGAGCCTGAGAAGTTTTGAGCCAGCGCCACCTAGTGGTAAAATCAAATATTCACATGCTTATGACTTTGGGTGGGGCAGACTTATTTTCACGGGAGTCACCTTTTTAGACTCCTGAATCCTTGCCGAGTCCAGCGATACCAAACATACGAAGTTTTGCCTTACGGTTTGTTCAACGTTGCATTTTAGCACTTAAAAAAACATTTGCCAATATCTTTGAAACCGTTACTCCGATCAACACGAAACCACCATAGGAGATTCAGAAACTTAGCGTGCTGGCTAAATACTGATGCCCAATTGCCAAAATTTTGATAGTAAGTGGCACAAAAATACAAACAAAGTCGGCCATCAGTCATTTTTTCCCTTCTCATATATAAAAATGTCTAGAACTCCAAAACAAAACGAGATATTTTCACCAAATTTGACACACATATGTATGGGCACACTCTTATGACACATAAAAAATTTGGTGGGATTTTGCCTCTTGGTGGTGCTATAATTGAACAAAACATGAAATTGCCACTGACTACAATAGAGTATTATGATATAAAATGTTATATTTATCGAATGCATTGGTGTACCATTACGAAACTTTGTATGTACAATCGAGACCCTGACCTGAAAGTACTTAAAATGTTTTGAGACAGTGCCACCTTGTGGTCAAAAGTTATAATGAAATTTCAAATAAATGCATAGCTTTCTGTGAATTTTACCTATTGTAATAAGACTGGTATTAATAGATTCCTTGGGTCATGCTGAGAACAGTGATACCAATGTTGCCATAGTCAGCCAAACTTCTTGTCTGCCATTTTGATTTATGTTGAAAACCTACTTTTTCGAACTCCTCCTCAACCGTTTGTCCGATTTTCACCAAAATTGAGTCAGATCATCTTCAGACCGTACTGACCAAAAGTTATGGATTTCGTGTCGATAGACAAAACCGTTTTCGTACAGCGCCACTACAAATTTTAGGCATGTTGCCAAAATGACTCTGAGTTTATATCTCTGCAAAGCTTTGACGTAATGACAACAATCTTTGTGTGTGCCATTGTCACCTCACACAGAACACACCAAAATGATTTGATTGCAGCACCACCTGTTAGTCAAAAATGATAAGCCATTTAATCACATTACTAGAGGTTGTTTTTATGATTTTTCAGCCATTTCAATTGAAATCATCCTAAAATTGCTTTTAGTACTCATTGTTGCATTTGGTCTGATGCTCCATGCTATGCTTTGCTCCTCATTTTGCCGCTGGAGTGCTTGGCCCCGTAATTGCTGCTTGCAGCTATATTTCTATCACATTACTGGAAGATGTTTTTCATTCTAAATCAAATACATTACTGCAGATGCTTCTGTTAAAAAAAAATCTCTTTTCCATTACACAGTGTAAATACATGTCTCCCAGATGAATGTTCTCCAAACGTTTTGGTAAACATTTACTCCTACTGCTTGTTTGGTAATCTTAAGAAATCTACACTACTGTTCAAAAGTTTGAGGCAAGAAAGATTTTTTTTTTTTTTTAATTGAAACAGATTAATACTTTTTCAGCAAGGATGCATTAATTTGATCAGAAGTGACAGTAAAGACATTTATAATGTTACAAACATTTATTTTTCAAACAAATTCTGTTCTTTTAAATTTTCCATTCAAAGAATTCTGAAAAAAAAAAATAGTATCATGGCTTCCATTTAAAAAAAAAATACAAAACCAGAATTTTTGAATAGTATGTCTACCTAAAAGATCTGAAATAATGATATACTGAACAATTTTTTGAGCTCACCCTCTAGATTTCCTGGCTTTTCTGCAATGCGGATCTGTCTCTCTGGGACCACGGGCTCCCCCTCAGCATTGCCAATGTCGGCAGGGAGGAGAGGCAGACCTATCCTCTCCTCGTTTTTTGAACGTGGGTAATACAAAGGCATTAACTTCCTGTACACTGGCTGGAAAACAGAATAAATTACAACAACATTTAGGGTCAATCGATCATAGATAGACATTCAAGTACATGCTAAAAAATACAATTCTTATTTATTTATTTTTTAATAATGCAATTTAAAAAAAAAATATTAGCAAGGAATACATGAATCTCGAATGTATAATGCTGTAGCTCACACTCAGCAAACACATACACAACAAAGTTGGCTTTTAAATAAAAACGAGAATTTCATAAGAAAATGAAAGGGCACACAAGAGAGTTAAAGGATGGAGGCTGTTGCATAACAGCGAAATTGAAATGTCTCACACCTCCTCAACATCCGAAACAGCAAACACCAGCATCTCAATGTTTTCACCATGGTTCTCCAGAAATCTACGAACGGTCCCTAGAAATATAAATGTGGGGGAAACAGATTCTAATGAGATCCCTCTGAATTTCATAAGAAAGGAGTGACCTCAAATGTGATGTTCAATTTCAAAACAGAAATTACTTAATGCTATATGCGTGGCGTCCTCCAGTGGATATGCCCTTTTGACTGTGCTGACCACACAAAACCCCACGGATGCCATGGCATGTTCCCTAAGAAGAGAAACAGAATGAATAAACATTAAATAAGTTGAATGTGCTTCAATTATATATAGATTACATTAGTCAGTTGAGTTTTCCATATAGGAGTTTTCCATATATGAGCAGACAGAAGTGTCTTTGATGACTTGTTATCTGCATAGTCAAGCATTACTGTCATCAACAACTTCTGTTAACACACACACACACACACACACACACACAGTTGTTCCCAAATAATAGCTGAATGGCATTTATCTTTAGCCAAGGGTGAGTTCAAATTCACAAAACCTAATGTATTCACCAATGGAATCTAAATCTCATATCATTTCCTTCCTTCCCATAAGCATATGTGGTTTATTCTATACATCATCAGACATCACTTTTAATAATTTTCAAGCAATGAACAAAGCTTGAGGTTATTTTACTAAACACCTCACTGCCATGGGAACTGCTATCCTGTTTAACATAAAATATTTGATTTACTTTACTTTTAGTCATTTAGCAGATTTAGACTTAGATTTAAACTAAACTAAACTAAACTTAGATTTAGATTTAGATTGTATTTGAACTTTTAATGTCTGATATGATCTTTGAGAGTGTCTAACAGATAAAATAACTAAGCATATTTAAGCTACTTAGTATAATCATGTCAGAATGTCCAGACAATCTGTATGAGCTGACATTTAATATTTGTGCAACAATCTCACTAAATTTGTTGGAATGATCCAGCTTACTTGGCAAGCTGCATGACGTTTCTGTAACAGCTGTAAAGAGAACTTTCTGCAGCTGTCCGGTACTTGGCTTTATATTTGGGTCCAACTGTGTGAATGATAAAGCGTGCAGCCAAGTTGAAACCCTCTGTCAGTTTTGCCTCACCGGTCCGACATCCTGGAAAAATATATGCACACACATATCACTCCAACGAAAGTGATACAAAATGAGATACCAAAGAAATAGGATAAGATCTGTTCCAAAGGTGTGTAGCAAACACAAACAACATTTAAAAACACTAATAGTTTAATATAACAGTTAGAGAACAGTTCTCCATCTGCTAACCTGGTAGTGCCCCCTACCTTTCAGTTTGAGTAATTCATCCCTTAGTTCAGGTCCGGAGTATCTGTGGATACTGTCTGATACAGGATTCTTGTCCGTTAGTGTCTCATTACTTGTATTGACGACTGCAGTGCAGTTTAAAAGTGCTACATCTCCATTACTGTAAAGTGAGGGAATGATATAAATCAGCATATCACATACAGAACATCATATAAGCTATGAAAAAGCTGTGAGAACAAATATAGCATGTAAATAACTGTGTTGTTATTGTAAAATAAAACAGTTAAAAAATGATTGGTAATTGAAATAAAATTGAAATAAAATTAAATATATATATTAAATGAAAAAAAAAAAAAAAAAGAACTTTGATTTTAGAAAAGTTGCCTAGGTTTAAGAACTAAAGTTCTTACTAAAACTGAAATAAAAACAAACAAAAACTAAGAAAAACTTACATAAAATTGCTAAAAATTAAATTAAACTTGAAATGTAAAGAAAAACTAAAAATATGAATAAATAATAATAAACATTATAATAAAATAGTAATAAACACTATAATAAATATATATGTATATATAAATATTTTTAAAACGTTTATTTTATAACATTAAGTGTTAACAGAATTGTGCCGAAGGTTAAATTTTTTGTTTTCTAAAGACAAATGATCAAAGAAAATAAAATAAATAAATAAATAAAATTGAATTATTAGAAAAATAATTACACCTCGGGTGTGCATTATTTTTCTAATAATTCAACGGACCGAAGTCAATTATTCCGCTTATACTACGGTTGCCACACCTCAAGACATCGATCAGATGATTAGGGCTGTTCGATTCTGAAATTTTTGGAATAGAGTCCGATTCCGATTCCTGGTTCTGGAATCGATGAGATTCGATTCCAAGAATAGACTGTTGTTTTCGATTCTTTTTCGATTCTTGTTTTTTTTTAGATGGGAGGAACCTAATTTCGCCATGACTGCAGGATATAAGGTTGTAGAAAGTATCCTTCTCATATTATGAAGCTTTATTTGTTAACATTACGATGCATTTCTGTAGCTCCGATTGATTTTAAATTGTAATTTTGTCTGCATTGACCATGACATTAGTCATAGTGCACAGCTCAGCAGTGGACATGCGTTTATTGCATGAAAGGAACAAGACGTGCATAGTTCAGCAGGATGATGTTTACTTTAACCACATGCTTTGCACAAAATTAACAAACTGTACACTGAAATAAAATAACCAGAACATTAACAACAACACTGAGCTCGTGGTTTATCTCAATCAGATGCGCTCAACGTTCTTTCAGAGTTATGGCTGATAGAAAGGTAAAAAAAATAGTGTATTATTTAAGATAGAAATAAGACCAAGACCTCGATCACATCATTAACTATTATGTCGTGCAGCACTCAAAATTGTTGACAACATAAGGCAATTCCACCATAAAATAACACCTGAATCATTCTTTGTACTGGTTCATTAAAATGATCTATCCGAAAGAACATTTTCGTGGAAATGAATCAGAATCACTATTAGCGAGCAAGAGGCGAATTAACGGGTGTTTCTCAAACGGAAGGCTGGATCCATAGATACGTTTTGTTGAACTGAAAACGGCTCTGAATGAGGAGTCGATTCCCAATGCCTCGGAATCGATTCTTTTTGGAATCGATTCCCAGCCCTACAGATGATATATTTCTAGGCATTCGTCCGGTTCCCTCTCGGAATCTTTTCCTTCACTTTGCTGAACAACCTAAGAATATGGCTTATAAATTATTATAGCTCACAGTTGAGGTTCGCTCATCAGAGAGCGGTGCCTGGATTGCCGCTCCTCTGCAGCGTTCAGGTGAGTATCACATTTTTCTTCAGATGCCAGATGAGTCCGTCTGCCCTCGATCAGTGGTGGACCTTAAGGACTCTGGTGATGAGCTCATGCCGACTAAATGTCCGCATTCCTCTCACCCATTGAACCTGCAGGACATCAGCCCGGCTTCTTACGTCCCCCTTCCATGGCGGAGAGGAGAGCCGAGTGCAGATACTGGAGCTAAGGGTTCTCATGTCGCCGCAGATGCTGCACGGTTCACTGTCTAAGCGTGCAGCCCCCCGCCTCAGAGCGGCGTTCTGCCGTGTGCAAAGCACAATCACTTTGGCTCCTCACTCATTCACACAATCCCAGCCCCACATCAACGGTCTGCCATGTGTAGAGGACACCCTCTCATTCACATAATACCAGCCCCACTTCAGCGGCTGCCGTGTGTAGAGGACTCCGCTATCTCACTCATTCAAGGCGATATGCAGCCGCCGCTTCAGTGCAGCGACCTGCTATGAACAGAGGATTAAGCGCTTCAGTCGCTCACCCACTCACTAGCAGTAAAGCGGCCCCCGCCTCAGAGCGGCAGTGAGTCAGTCGTCTGATGCCCCGGAGCGCAAAAGCGCGTGAAGGCAAGGAGTCACCTGATGTCCCTGCGCAGAGAAGCGTGAGAAGTCGAGGAGTCACTCTGATGCTCCTGCTTGGAAAAGCGCGCGAAGGCAAGGGATCACCTGATGCTCCTGCTTGGAAAAGCGCGCGAAGGCGAGGAGTCACCTGATGCTCCTGCGTGGAAAAGCGCACAAAGGCGAGGAGTCGCCTATGCCCTGGCGCGCATCCTATCAGCCTTCCAGATTTCGCTGGACTATTACGTCAGTTGTTAACGCCCCTACGAAGTGGTGCTCAACTAGGTTGTATAGCCGTTCACAGTATGTAGTGACAGGCACAGATGCCGCCCACACAGGTTAAAAAGCGCACCAACGCTATGAGCAAAGAGGCGCCACGGCCAGCGGAGGAGCCCGTGCCGTGCCTCCCGTCTGCCGTCAGCTGCCAAGCCGTCGTCCTGACAGCCCGGAGAGGAGGAAAGTGTGCACGATCGGCCCAGCCCCCAAGTGCCGCAAGCTGTTGGAAAATTGTTAAAATTTGTTTTTGATGAGTGTGTGTGTGTTCATTAAAAAGGCATACATTTGCACAAAAGAGCTCTCTCACCCTCACTCAGTCAATGCAGCGCCGCTCGCCCCGCCTCAAAGCGGTGCAGAGCCGCTGCCCACACAGGTTATAGTCGCACAGTATTCGCAGGCGCATCCAACGCCAAGCCGCTAAAGCCGCTATGTCAGTTCCTGAGAACGTGGAAAACTATTCCGGGAATATCACTCTGGTTACACAGTGTGATAGAGCGTGGGTACGCCCATCAATTCAGATGCAGACCACCCAGTTTCAACGGCGTGGTACAGTCTCTAACGTTGCCTAGAAATGCCCTGGTTCTGAGACAAGAGGTATGCAGTCTGCTCGACAAAGGAGCGATAGAACGAGTCCCTCCGAGCGAGCTGGACAGCGGGTTTTACGGCTGCTATTTTGTGTTACCCAAGAGAGATGGAGGACTCCGCCCGATTCTAGATCTCAGGCTCATCAACAGAGCGCTCTGCAAGCGTCCGTTCAGGATGATAACGCTGAAACAGATCCTGGCGCAAATTCGCCCCGGGGACTGGTTGAGTCCGTGGATTTAAAGGACGCGTATTTTCACATTCAGATGCACTGCATCACAGACGCTTTCTGAGATTTGCTTTCGAGATTTGCACTCTTTCTCAAGGTACATGGACGCAGCTCTCTTCCCCCTCAGAGCGAGCAGGATGCGCATTCTCAATTATTTGGATGACTGGCTGATCTTAGCTCAGTCACGGGACACACTAGCCAGCCATATAGACAAACTGCTTCGTCACTTGGAGTCCCTAGGGCTATGTGTGAACATGCGGAAGAGCATTCTCGCCCTGAGTCAGTCTATAACATATCTGGGAGTGTGCTGCGACTTGGTGAAGATGCGGGCTTGCCTCTCTCGGGAGCGCTCGGCAGTCTTTTTGTCTTCCCTGCGCCATTTCAGACTGGGCAGCTCTGTTCACTTGAAGGAATTTCAGAGGCTGCTGGGACTCATGGCAGTGGCATCAGTAGTATGTCATCTGGGTTTACTACACATGCACCCGCTGCAGTTTTGGCTGAAATCTCGAGTCCCACTGACGGCGTGGACATCATCTTCATGCATCGAAGCTCTGAGGCCGTAGCACAACCCAGATCTCTTCAGCCGGGGCGTTCCCCTGGAGTTGGTGACGTCGCGAGTCGTGGTCATGACAGACGCATCGACTGGCGGCTGGGGAGCAGTGTGCGAGGGCATGCCGGCTTCGGGGCTGTGGTCAGAACCTCAGAGCCGGTGGCACATAAACCGCTTGGAACTGTAAACAGTGTTCTTAGCTCTAAAGGATTTTCTGCCGCAGCTGGAACAGCGACATGTACTGATTCGCACCGACAACATGTCTGTGGTTTCGTACATAAATCACTAAGGAGGCGTACAAGCCTCTGTACAAGCAGGCAGCGAAACTCCTGCTATGGGCGGACCGTCACTTTCTCTCCTTTAGAGCAGCGCACATCCCCGGTCTCCTGAACCGCTGGGCGGAAATGCTTTCGAGGAAGGGGATTCCTCAAGGAGAGTGAAGGTTGCATCCCGAGTCAGTTCGGATGATTTGGACCTGCTACGGGAGAGTGGAGGTGGATCTGTTCGCCACGAGCGAGAATGCGCATTGCCCGCTGTTCTTCTCCCTGTCTCACTCCCCGCTGGAAGGGGATCGCTCTGACATCGCACTTGCCAGCAGCCAGGCTATATGCGTTTCCTCCGATCAAGATATTGCAGCTGGTGTTATGCACGATCAGGGAGGAGGGGGCTTCGGTGATACTCATCGCCCCGAACAGGCCGAACCAGCCTTGGTTCCCAGACCTGACAGAGCTGCTGGTGGCGCCACCCTGGCCGATCCCATCAGGAAGGATCTGCTGTCTCAGGTGAGCGGCTCGGTGTGGCACCCGAACCCGGAGTTATGGAGCCTTCATGTGTGGCTGCTTCGGGGATATCAGAGGAGCTGAGCGCCCTGCATTCTCGTGTGTTCAACATGCTCTCAGAGGCGCGGGCGTTCTCGTGGTTCCGCGATGTTCATATCGACCCGGCTGCTTGCTCTGTGTCGGATGTTCGACGTTTTCTACAGTACAGGCTGGATAGTTGATGTCTACCATCAACACTGAAAGTCTATGTGGCCGCTATTGCCTCGTTTCACTCCCCGCTCGGTGGGCAATCGATTGGCAGGCACGCGCTTGTGGTGAGATTTCTGAAGGGGGCGAGGAGATTGCATCCCCCGCGTCCGCCCTGGGACCCGAGGTGGTGTTAAGAGCGCTTTCACAGCCACCATTCGAGCTTTTAACATCCGTTGCTATGAAGGAGCTCTCTCTAAAACTGCACTTCTTCTTGCCCTCGCTTCGGGCTAAGCGCATAGGGGATTTACATGCATTTTCTGTGGACAGTGACTGTATTCATTGTATCCGCGGTAACTGCAGCGTCACTCTCCGGCCGGCTACGTGACCAAATCACTATCTACCCCCTTCAGAGCGCAGACTTCGCTGTCTGCCCTGTCTTCTGAGTTATCGACCTCACGTGATGCGGACGCTCAGACTTTGGTATGCCCCGTCAGGGCTTTGAGGATTTACATTGACCATTTGGCCAGCTTTCGACAGTCTGACCAGCTTTTCGTGTGCTACGGTGGTTGGGCGAAGGGCCGGGCCGTGTCAAAGCAGAGGCTTTCCCACTGGATTGTGGAAGCTGTCACGGCTGCTTATACGAGCCAAAGTTTGGAATGCCCTTTGCACATTAGGGCCCACTCAACAAGGGCTATTGCCTCCTCCTGGGCGTAGTCGAAAGGTATGTCTATTCAGGATATATGCTTTGCAGCCGGCTGGTCTTCTCAGAATACCCTCGCCAGGTTTTACAAGCTAGACGTTCAGTCCTTAGCCTCCCAACTGCTGTCGGTAAGTGACTGATTCACGTTTATGCTACCTCTATTCATGTGTGTTTGCTGCCTTGCACAGTAATTACTCTGCACAGCCCTATATGCTATTGTTGTTGTCTTCCCTATACTCAGTGCAGCCCCTGTTTTTCAATGTCTAATTCGATTGGTGTACCATCATGTTATGTGTTATACTGCTGCTTAACACAGTTATCTCTGTGCAGCCCCCTCACAATACTGTGGTTGTTGTGGCTTCTGTTCTGTTTCTCAATGCAGCATGTTATTACTGACCAGATATGCAAATTTCGTATACCTGGGCTTAGACGCTCATTGGCTTATCTCCACCTGTCAGTTGCGAGCCCGCCTAACAAGCGTCGCTATTGGTGGGAATGGTGTATGTGTTCTATCTTAGCTGAGTGTGTAATTTGTACAGGCTGCTCGTAGCCTCTCTCACGGCGGGATTGAATATCGTTCCCATAACGGAGAAATGTCTCCCGTGATGTCTTGTGAAAGCTCAAGAGGGAACGTCTCCGGTTACTATCGTAACCTCAGTTCCCTGAGAGCGGGAACGAGACATCACGGAGGTCACAGTGCTCGACCAGCTATAGCGACGTTCAGTATCAGATTCTGACGTATTGTCGCATGCACCGCATTTTATACTGCCTCTCGAGCTTGTCAGTATTTGCATGCATTTGCATACTTCGCGACAATTGGCCAGTCATTTGGACTGGCGTGAGCCAATAGGACTTCAGGAAAGGTTGGAAGGGAAGGAGTTCCCATAACGGAGAAATGTCTCTGTGATGTCTCGTTCCCGCTCTCAGGGAACCGAGGTTACGATAGTAACCGAAGACATTTTTCTACTTAATCGCTATTGTGAGTAGGATTATTTCTTCCGCATCTCATCCAACACCTCCGTTGATAATTCCAAAACGTCATTTTAAACCTAGGGTGCGTCTCAATCAGCTCCCTAACTCCCGAGCTCGCGAATCAGTAGAATTCGGTCACTGGTAAGTTCCCTGACTCACTGCACGTTGGGACAGTGATCACTCGAATTCCAGTGGCATGATTACGTACAACGTCAATGGACAACATAGTAGAACGTCAACACTGGAATTAACCCTCATGTACTGTTCCGGGTCAATTTCACATGTCCAAAAAATTTTTTGTTACGTTCGTACTGTTCTATTTTAATGCTCTAAAGCAACTCTACAGACTCAAAATAATAACATTTCTTGGTTATATTTTGTTATTTTAGTTTTTTACAATCCTATGAAGCAAAAAAATTAGCTTTTCCCCACTCATTTCAATACAGAAAAAATATTTTGTCAGCCAAAGTGGTAAAAAATGAGCTATCATTTCTTTTTTCAATCTATCTGAAATGTACATACAATGTACATACTGTACATTGAAATGTACATACTATTTACATTACATTGAAATGTACATACTATTTAACTCATGTTGTTTTTCTTGAAGTTTTGTTACTTTTTCTTGTTTAGGGTGATGAACATGCATACACAGTTTCAACACACTGATGTGTTGTGAAATGTACATACAGAAATTATTATACGTTTGTGATGTTCATGGGTCAATTTGACCCGCATAGGCATCCATTCAAAAGCAACTGAAATACACACAAAATAACAAATTCCTTTGTTGTATTTCAGAGCTCCTCAACTCTAGTTCTGAAGTGGCTCCTAGTGTCAGTGTCTTGATGAGTTTAACAACTTTTTAATTTCAAAGTTTGTGAAAACAAAACTGTTTAGCCTTTTAACTGTAAGTCACAGTTTTTGAACATAGACATAAAAATGACTTTTCCGGCTAAAATTGTTATAAAACTTGAATACTTCAGAGCACAGACTTAAGATTGGTATCTTTTTAAAGGTGAAACATCACAGGTTATTGTAGAAGTAAAAAAAAAAAAACTAAAAAAAAAAACATTTATAAAAGTAAATTTATAAAAAATTTATAGAAGTTTAAATGCATGAAAATGTAAAATATTTTATTTAAAATAGCAATTTTACAAAATATGTTTACCACCAAATCTTCAAGAAAATCAAAGCCAATCATCTGAACAAGTTTTGTGCCAAATTTTAGGTTGATATCTCAAAAAACAAACTTTTAAGTATGATTTTGTGGATGCAGTACTAAACTTTTCCACTAGGTGATATACAGGGACTCTTGATTTCCATTTATTGTTTGAGTGTTCTGAACTATATATTTCCATAATTTTTAAAATATTTATGAAGTAGACATCCTATACAGAAATAGTTTGGGCAGTAACTAATATTTGATTTGAATTCTCTCTCTAAAAGACATAAAAACATACGTACAGAATAAAAGTGTGTTTGGCACTATAATGGAGAATCTATCACTATTTATCTATTGCTCTGTCATTTGTTTGAAAAACAGTCACCAAATATGAAAACTAGAGTCCAAAACCTTTCAAATGATATATAATTTGTCAAGATTACTTTAGGTTTAGACCAAGATATTATCGTAAAAAAATGTGCAATGTATGTTAGTGTGTGTGCAAACTGTAACTATTATGTATGTGCGTCTGTGAGGGAGAGAGAGCGGGAGAGCTTTTCGTACATAAAGCGTAATTTTGTGGCAAAAACATGGACATGATCTGTCATTTTTATCCTTTTGTTTACGATATTTATTTGATTGGCCAGTGTCATTGTGGGTTTTGGTTATGTTGCTGTTGTAAGACCTTTGAAATAACAGAAATAATTTGGCGAAGTGATATGGTCATGTAATGCGGTCAAGAGCTGCCTGGAACTACGTTCGCCGTGCGTTTCCCTGAAAATAATTGCACACCTTAGAACGTTCGTCAGCCAATCAGATTCAAGAATTCAACGGCCCCGTAGTGTGTGTGTGTGTGTGTGTGTGTGTGTAATATATATATATATATATATATATATATATATATATATATATATATATATATATATATATATATATATATATATATATATATATATATATATATAGCTTTGCAGTTATATACATGATGGAAATCATGAACAACAGAATAAAGTCACTATGAACAAATCCTACATGCATAAAACTATGTATACTGACGACTATGTGTACTGATGAATTCTATTACTGCCTGAATTTCCAGAAGGACTGGTTTTATGATTTGGACTTCATGGAGAAGTTCCATGCAATGAACTTCCCCTTTCTTAAAAAAAGAGAAACTATGAATTCAAAGAAAAAAAATTCGGCTTGAAAGCCAAAGGACCTCCCAGACAGTCACATGTGATTGAGCTATAAGGGGGATTTGTGTGCACGAGACGTGAAGATCAGAGCTGGTGCACATAACTGATGCAACAAACACACAGTGCAGTTACATAAAAATATTTAGGTCTAAATTACTAAATGATTAAACTAAAACAAAATCTTAAACTATTCAACAAATTGAGCAAATCAGCAGTTACATTTATAGGCAATCCTGATGCTTATTAAGCAATTTTCAAAAGTCTGTTTATTAAGCAATTTTTGTTGAAATAATGCAGAAATTCATGGAGATGAAGAAAACAGAATGTTTAAGAAATGTCAGTGAAAATAACACTCACAATAGTACAATCTTGCTGTTGATGTCTTGTCTGAAGGGGAAAGGAGACTCTACGGAATTGAGCTGATTGGTCAGCTGGTCATCTTCCTCCATTAAGTGGTTTTCTCCATCCACCTCGTCCTGGACTCCCTGAAGCTGGTCCCACGTGGAAAGGTTCTGGACCTCCACAAACTGGGAACGAGCTCCCAAGGGATCCATGCTGTAGCTTCACAGGGTAATTTTGAACTGAAAAGACACAGACAGACACAACATTTGACACACAGACCTGGGCTATATTAGCACATAAACGCATACACACAGAGATGTTTGCATCATATTTAAACATGTAAGACAGTGGTTACAATGACAGACTTCAATGAATTTAAGACAGAGAAATGCTGTTCGGGGCCACCATTGTCTAAAACAATATTTGAGAGCTCAGGTTAATATTTAAATTAATAGGTTAATTTAAATATTATATATTGTGATTTCTAGAATTAGGCATTTTATATTAAGCTCGATTATTTTAACATAGCCCATTTAAACAATAAACTCATCTTGGAAGTCTGCTGAGGCCCTCTAGTGGGCCCCGGGCCACCTGGTTGAGAACCAATTTAGCAAGTTTTGTATTTTTTTTTTTTTTTTAACTTTGATATACATGCAAGTGTTTCACATTCAATAACTCATGTTTACAAAAAAAATTCAAATAAAAAATAAATAAATAAAACTACAATAGTATTATTAGATTTCAATACAATATGGTGCTTTCTTCAAAATGAATTCACATAAAACATAAAGCCACAATGAAATAAAATAAATGAATTCCCAAACTTTCAAAATCTGACAATAATTGTAAAAGTATTCAGCAAGACTTTCTGTGCCAGCTGCAGTATGAGAAGTGTAGTCTTCATGAGCCTAATTGACTTTCAAGCACAACAGAGAGGCTCTATCAGAGCAGACAGACAGGACTTCAGGAACAGATAGGATATTCAGCAGAAATGAGATGCATGTGTAAAGTTAGACTCCCCAAATTAAATTTCAACAACAACAAAGCTATGAGTTTCTTCAAATACATAAAAGTTTCATCTAGAACGCAACATACACATACAAACAATGCAACACAACAGTTTTAAAGAGTATAAAAAGAAAAGCAACAAGTCATACTTATTCTAACCACACAAGTTTATACTGACTTGATGAAAATGCAAATTATAACCACCATAAATTCACAATAACCAGCAACCTACCAGAGGTCTTATGGTGCAGCTATGAGTCCTTCCTACTACAAAAACAAACCACATTAGCTCCAACTAATCCGTTAAAGACAAAGTTAAAGATCACTGTCATCTTCCAGTGCTTTTAAATTAGCCATTGTTAAAATGTGATTTTAGCTGCTTGTGGTCAACACATCGTGTTTGCAACACTCAGCGAGTTTCCTGATCAGCTGATTCACGAGGACAAATATCATCACTTCCGGGAATACAGTAGGGGCAGGTGCTAAGTTGTCGATCCTTGTAGAAAACGCACAGACCTATACAATACTGAAACACATATTTTAATCGACGTTCTAGTGTCATCGTTAAATTAAAATAAGTATAATAAAGTATAATGAATAAATAAATTAAATAAAGTTTTCATTATAAGCACATTGATACGCCTCGTGGACAGCAGCACTACTTCACACTCACAGACCGAAGTAATCGATGCTATACACATAATTCATAAGAAGAGCAAATAAATAAAACGCATAAAGCAGTGTGAATAATCAGGAAGTATTCCAAACAATATTTTAGAGTGATACAGATGTCTATAAAAACATAAATTCTTGAAACATTTCTTGAAGTAACATGCTCGGTAATCTACCACTTTTGTCTGTAACGTTACTTGATGTCACACATGCGACTGAAAGCGTGTAGAAGGTCTCCACATCCACAGAAACAATATTTTCATAAAGGACTGCAGATACAATATACATCTAATCGACAAAGTATGTAACTACATTTTCTATACGCAGTGGCTTATTTTGAACTTTGTTAACTGTATATCTTGCTCTTTAAATGCGATTAAACGGACTGCATGTGGTTCTCGTTGCTGTGTAAACGGTCGCGTGGACCTCAAAGCGTGGTGTTGGAGTAACACTTGCTCACTTTCATTTTATGAACTTAGCAATGAATTTAGCACTTAGCAATCATAGATTTTAAAGTTACTTATGAGAGTCATTTGTAGCAGCCGAATAACTAAAACACCATTAAACAACGTTACAACCACAGATCTGGTGTTAAAATGTTGACACGGGATACAGCTGTATGAAAATAATATTAAACTTGTAGTAACTTAGCATTTATTTTTGCCACTACAGTCTCTATATGTAATCTAATTATATTTTCCAACAGTCTCAGTATTACTGTTTTATACATTAGCTGTTTTTTAATGTATTCATTGTCAGAGATCATGCATAAAAAAAAATAATCTCATAATTAAAAAGAGGTTTTAGCTACTAGCCAGTTTCCATCTTCAAATGCATTTGCTTTGACATAAAACTTATTTTAGATCATGTATAAGTTACTTTGATATGCAGCTTTATACAGTATGATTGGTCTTTTCATGACAAATTGTGCAGTTTTCTGGATTAAAGGAGCAACAGATCTGACAATACTGTCCTGCTGTTGTTTTTGTGTGTTTACAGCCTCTGGCTTGCCATGGGTTTAACTAAGCAGTACCTGCGCTATGTGGCGAGTGCTGTATTTGGAGTGATCGGCAGTCAGAAAGCCAATATCGCATTTGTGACCCTCAGGGAGGGAGAGAAGGGTCGATATGTCGCCGTGGGAGCCTGTGAGCATGTGTTCATATGGGATATCCGCAAAGCTGAGAAGGTACTTGCTTTAAATGGTTTAGAAGATTGCTTTGTACATTACATTCAGTTTATATGAACTCACATACGTTGAACTCACCCCTTTCATTTCTCAGGTTCTTATACTTGAAGGTAAAAAGCATGAGGTGACATACCTGTGTCCTTCTCCTGATGGCGTTCACATAGCGGTGGGTTATGAGGATGGAGGTGTGCGCATCTTTAATCTGCTCAACGGTGGAAGCAACATCTCCTTCAATGGACACAAATCAGCTGTCTCAGTTATTAGATATGATGCACTCGGTGCTCGTCTCGTCACTGGCTCGAGAGTAAGACTACAGTTCATTTCACAGGAGTTTTTTTAAACAGAATTTCAATTTTACATAAACTGAAATCATTTTCTTTGTTGTTGTTGTATTTTAGGACACAGATGTGATTGTGTGGGATATCATCAATGAGTGTGGTCTGTTCAGACTCAAAGGACACAAAGATGCAATCACACAAATTTTGTTCTTGGAGAGCAAAAACCTGCTGATTACAAGGTAAATCGGTCTTTATTGGAATGAATTCAACACTTGAAAATACTCATATTATATTATATTGTATTATATTATATACATTCATACACATCATTTACCAGAATATAAGGAGCTTTTTATCATCTGAAATGTGCTGTGACTTTAAAAAATAAAAAAAATACACAAAATATTTGGATTTTGACCATAAGTGAGAGGTACGTGAGGTTTGTATAGAGCATTTCCCACATGCCAGTAGTTTCACTTTAAATAAATGTGTTTAGGCTCTGTGTTTATATTTATAATAAACATTACTTATTATGAATTCCACAATAATTTTATATTTTTCATTACTGCTGTTCTGTACTAAATACTGTTAAATTTAAAGGATTTGAGTGAGGGGAACCAAAATAGTTTGTAGTGCTTGTAGTTTTTGTAAACATTTCATTTTATTTGCTGTATTTTACGTATGTTTCGTCAGTTCCAAGGACAGTTTTGTAAAGTGGTGGGACTTGGACACACAGCATTGTTTCAAGACCATGGTGGGGCATCGCACTGAGGTAAACAGGATCACTGTACTCTGTCTTGATTTTTCTGAAATATACAACACACCAATTTAAATGCATGCTCTTGCTGCTTTGGTATGTCCACATAAATCAATGTACTGTAAATGATTAGGGAGTTTACTAAAAAATGACCTGAGGTTAGGTGCCATTTGGTATCGTAAAGAAAAATCATAAGGTGTTTTCTTACTTTATTTTTGGAGAGTGAGCCTCCAGCACTATCCAAATATCTGTTAGTGTTGTAATACAGTGCAACATTATCCAATCTCTGTAGGTCTGGGGGATGGTCCTGTTGAACCAGGAGAATAGGTTGCTTACAGGGTCTGCTGACAGTGAGCTCAGAGCCTGGGACATTCAGTACATTGAGGAGGTAAGGCATATCAGTCATGCTGTGCCAAATGGTTACTTTGCAGACTAAATTACATTCCAGTACAGTCTTGAATGTGATACTTGATCTCTTATATAGAGAATTAAAACTGATTTCATATATTCAGAATGAAAAATAAAGTTTCTTCACAGGGTAAAGAAGTGGGGGAGCCACAGGAAAAGAAAGTCAGAACTCTTCTTGAGAACGAAGAGGAAGATGAGGAAGGACTTGACGAAGAGCCAGAAGAAGTAATATTTCTTCCAGTATTCTCTTCAGTGCATCCTGTTCATTTTATTAATGTATTCAGAGGATACTAGTGACTTGAGATGACACAATACACTTCACTTAGAGTTTCCTATAAATGTTCATCAAAGATCTGATTTCTGTCCACAGCGAATTCTCAGCTGTAAGAAAGCTGGTTCTGTTTTAAGGGAAGCCAGAGACAGAGTTGTATCCTTGGTCACAGACACCAAAGCTAAAGTGGTAGCATGCCATGTAAGTATGTTTCTGTTGTGTTTACTAGTGTTTTGCAAAAAATAACATCCTTCTGAAAAAGGGTTTCACTCTTATTAGCTTGATCGGTAATGTTGAGAAGTACCTAATTAAAAGTAGCTATGCAATAATTAGGCAAAAATTGCACCTACATCATATGATAACTTTTTTTTTTTTCTTTTTTTTTTTAAATCTCCACAGGGTCTGGATGCTACGCTTGAAGTCTTTACTATTCTATCTGAGGAGGAGGTCCAGAAAAAAATGGACAAAAAACTAAAGAAAGCCAAGAAAAAAGCAACGTGTGTGAGACCTCTGTTTTGAAATGTGAAGTTGTTACTCTAAACTTTTCTGATATTCTGATGAACTGTTATATTATGCAGGTCTCAAGAAGGAGAAGAGGATGCACCTGAACCTGTAGTGGAGAGGAAGTTGAGTGATGAGATCCAAAAGCTGGCAAACATAAAGGCGTCATCCAAGATCAGGTCAGAGAGTACTTCTGCATGCAAGCATAGTCCTCTTGTGTGCGTTACTGCTGTTAAGTATTGATGGTAATGTTTTTTTCATCTACAGATCAATGGACTGCTTTCTGGTTCCTAACGGAGAGATGAAGCTTGCTCTTCTGCTGCAGAATAACACAGTGGAGACATACACCCTGAAGACTACAGAGAAGAATCCTACTGGCACTAAAACCTCTCGCGTCACACTGAGCGGTCATCGTACAGATGTCAGAACTCTGGCCTTCAGCTCAGATAACATAGCCATCCTCTCCGCCTCTGGAGAGACCGTCAAAGTGTGGAACAGGTGAGTGTGATGATGACAAATGTTTCAATTTATTTGCATGGGTTCAAAGATTTTGAGTCCTTAACAGGAAGTATCTTCTTTGGTCAGGTCCACCTTGCAGGTCATTCGTACCATGGGATGTGAATATGCTCTCTGCTCGCTATTTGTTCCTGGAGACAGACAGATTATCTTAGGAACAAAGGTATATAACTATTCACTTCTCAGTCGTCAATCAATTAATTCTTCAACTTCATGTCTTAACTTTATTGCAAACCTGCAAGACTATCTGTTGCAAAACTTTTTAGTCCATATATCTTTTACATTGAAAATTAATTTTTCATTATACTTTTGTCAGAGTGGGAAGATTCAGATTTTTGACCTGGCCTCAGGAAGCCTTCTAGAGACGACTGACGCCCATGATGGAGCTCTTTGGTCCATGTGTCTCTCTCCAGACCAGGTATAATATCAATCTCTCTGGTGAATGACAAAGAGCTTCTCATCCCTACAAAACACCACAGTTTGTTACTACAGTGAATTCCTGACTCTATTCCAAAGACAGACAGTAAGCTGTCAGCAAGGGTTTTAGTTTTATGTGAACATATTTGACTTTGATTTGTGTGTGTTAATGCAGAGCGGGATTGTAACTGGTGGTGCTGACAAGACTGTGAAATTCTGGTACTTTGAGCTCATAAAGGATCAGGACTCTGGGAAGAACAAGTGAGTTATTAACTGCGATCACAAACCACGGCTCTCTCATCCAGATTTCTCCATCCCTCTTTCTCTTCTTGGCTTTAATGTATTATTGCTTTGTGTAATCCACAGGAGACTGACGGTGAAGCACACACGCACCCTGCAGTTAGATGAGGACGTGCTGTGTGTGCGCTACAGTCCTGACCAGAGACTGCTGGCTGTCTCTCTTCTCGACTGTACAGTCAAGATCTTTTACACAGACACGCTAAAGGTAAACCACAAGCACAGCATATAGCATTACAATACTTTCCTCACACCAGAACACATAGCATCATGTTAAATCCATACATAAATCCAATGCTTTGGAAAAAAAAAAATGTTAACAGTGTCCAACAAAAAAGAGAGATATTTTACCACCAATAAACATCCTGACACTATATGCAGACAGGCCTGGTTTATATCAACATCCATCTTGGGTGATCTGACCACGTTAGCTGAGACCGACTGCCTTTTTTTTTTATCGAAGAATAACATATGTCTCAAACGTATCTCCAGAGCTATGAACTCATACATCACATGTTAGTGTGTCATGTTGATCAAGTGGGAAAAAAAAAAAAAAAAAATGTTGCTCAGCACAAATGAGATATTTCAAACAGAATGCTTGATGTTTAATTGCAATTTTATTCAAAGACTTGTATTAACTGATCTTCAGTTCATGTATTCGTGTTTCGCATGATATGTGTTACTGGAATTAAAAAGTCTTGAAAGTTTTATAGGCCCGATGGATGGATGAGATTTCAATAATTCAATAATTTTCTTATTTATAGTTATCATATATTTTAATAATTGTTTAAATTATTTACAATTTTTAAATGTTACATTTATTTTTTTAATAATTGTGAAATAACTGTTTAAAATGGTCATTATTTTAAAACCTTTTTTTGTATTATTTTTTTCAAAGAAAATGACTTACCCAATTCCCTTATCCATCCACAGTATTCTCATACTTGTGGAAAAAGTTTAAAATTTCATAAGTATTATACAAACTATAAATGGGGCCACAGAAATATGTCAGCACATTATAAATAACCAATCACCACTCATGTAATATGACATCATAATGCCTAATGCCCAACTCTACCCAAAAAACAGCAGTTCTTTACAGGACAGATATGAGAGCTGTGCAGAATAATAAGAGATTTGCCCTCTGTCTCAACTCTAGTTCTTCCTGTCGCTGTATGGACACAAGCTGCCCGTTCTGTGTCTGGACATTTCGCATGTGAGTGCACTGGCTGACACGACACATCTTGCGAGTTATTCTGATGAATGGCGTAATTGTTTTGCAATGTTGTTTGTGGGTTTCTGTGCGTGTTCTGCAGGACAGCGCTTTAATAGCCACAGGCTCAGCAGACAGAAATGTGAAGATTTGGGGTTTGGACTTTGGAGACTGTCATCGCTCTATGTTTGCACATGACGACAGGTGATAAAAACACTGCTGCTCGTATAATGACGCATTGCTGGCACAGTCTGTTCTCCATCACATTACCTGTACGGTTTTTAGTTATATTGTTATTGAAAGTTATGATACCGGTTGATGACAAGTACAGTGATTTCAGTGACTACCTACGGTGTTGACATCCCTCCAGCACCTGTGAGCTGTAGTCGCTGGATGAAATCAGCCCAGATGGTCATTATTTGTCATCCACTGATCTTTCCCTGTTGTCTTTTCTCTCTAGTGTCATGTTTCTTCAGTTTGTCCCTAAAACCCATCTGTTCTTCACTGCGGGAAAGGACAAAAAGATCAAGCAGTGGGATGCTGACAAGTTTGAGCACATCCAGACATTGGAGGTGACCTTCTTTAATAGTTGGACAGCATTCAATAGGCATTTTTCCATAGCCGGAATGAGTTTTCCAAAGGTCGCTAAGGTGGAAGTAGCTGTTATATTGAAAGGATTAGAGTTATAATAAGAGCCCAGTCAATATGCAGCAGAGGCTGATTGCATTACGTAAGCCGCAGTCTGCCTTTGCTTAAGCCCTAATCAATGTAATCACAGACAAAGATGTATTGGAACTGTTGCATTATTGCAGACCCTTCTCATACCCTTGACTGTGTTTTTCAACTTTGACCTTTGGCTGTTCCTCAGGGTCATCATCGTGAGGTCTGGTGTCTGGCCATCAGCCCCAATGGAGACCACATGGTCTCCTCGTCTCATGATAAGTCCCTCAGGCTGTGGGAGAGAACGAGGGAGCCCATCATCCTGGAGGAGGAGAAGGAGATGGTGAGTGCTTGGTTTTTCAGCAGAATGTCACACGGCAGAAAATGGGTTTGATGGTATTAAATACATATCTAAAGATCTATGTTTACACTGATAGACTTCTGTCATCTTCAACTTAATTAAAATGAAATATCTGGGTAAAGCTTTAGTATAGAGACCAATTCTCACTATCAACTAGTTGCTTATTAGCATTCCTATTATTAACATATTGACCTCACTAACTATTAATAAGCAGCAAATTAGGAGTTTGAGGCAAAAGTCGAGTTATTGGTTTGTTAATAGTGAGAATTGGACCTTAAAATAAAGTGTGACCAATATCTGATCATGTCATAATTATGCAAGTTAATTTTCAGTTATTTTACATTGGCTTCAAACTAACACGTAATATTTTACACAAAAATTGTGGTTGGTGTATTAATGTATTTTAAACTATAGTTTGCCTGGCAAAGCTGAATTTGAAAAACTAATTGAAGCTGAAGTCTCTTTCTTTTTTACCGTAAATGATTGGTCACAAGATTATTAAAAAATAAGTTGGTTATATAATATATAAAACATTTTGGGGTTGAAAAGAAAAAAACTTAATTTGTATTTTCAATTATTCTACTAATAAACCCAAGTATATCAGCATTTAAAAGTACATCTATAAAAACAAACATCTACTGTATACATTTGCTGACTTCTCTGAATATTTTTCTTAGGAAAGGGAAGCAGAATTTGAGGAGTCATTGGCTAAAGGCGATGAACCTGTGGTACGTGGTTCTCTTAAACCCTAGAGATCAGTTATGTCTCTTTATGTCTCTGTGTGTCTCAGTGTTTGCTCATGTCTCACAGGTCCCTGGAGAGACTAAAGGAGAGGCAGAGCCTGCTGGGAAGAAGACCATTGAGACCGTGAAAGCTGTGAGTCTGCAGAACTGTACAGATGAAGAGCTCCTCTCCTTTATATTCAGTAAATGGAGAAATGACACGTGTTCTGTTTCTATAGGCCGAGCGAATAATGGAGGCTGTTGAGCTCTATAGAGAAGAAAGTGAAAAGCTGGAGGAGCACAGTGCTGCTTGCAAGGCAGCAGGGAAGGAGGTATGACGTTTTTTAGACACTCAAAGCCCATTAAGAGAGAAACACAACATTTGATTGAAGTTCTCTTTTAGTCTGCACATAATTTGGACTGGAGCTTGAAAAGTTTTTCTTTTTTGCAGTTACCACCCCCTAAGATGAACCCCATCCTTGTGGCTTTTGGAAATATCTCTGTGAGTGTGTTTTAATATTAGCACTGGGTTTGTTTGGTTGTCATATTTGGTTAATAATATAGGGGTGTACAGTGTATAAGCTCCATATCTATCGGTCAAAGGCCAAATTAGAGAATTTCTAAAGATATATCAGATGATATTATATATTTAATGGTAACACTTCAGTATAGGGACCGATTCTCACTATTAACTAGTTTCTTATTCTTATTCTTAGCATGCCAATTATTAACATATTGACTGTTTACTAGTACTTAAAAAGCACATATTCTGCATGACCATAGTTTACATCCCTAATCCAACCTAATACCTAAACTTAACAATGACCTTACTATTAATAAGCATCAAATTAGGAATTTAATGAGGCAAAAGTCGTAGTTAATGGTTTGTTAATAGCAAGAATTAGACCTTAAAATAAAGTGTAACCTTTTTAATTGTACATGCATGCACATTTCCTTTATTTTTGTATTTGGATTAACTTTTGCTGTCATCTAATGCTGACATAAAGTTATTTTTTAAAAGCATTAATAATGTAATAACGCTGTTAAATGTTGTGATACCTAAATTCTTTTGCAGCGTAAATTTTTTTTGTTGTTGTTTTTTTCACAGAAGAGAATTTTAATATTATCTATTTATCGATTGTCAACCTTAACATAATTTTAACAATTTTACTATCAACTGATTTTTATTAATAATACACCACACTAAAGAGCTGAATTATATTTTAGTTGAAAAGTCTATTTAAAAAGAGAGATTCATCACTCATATTTACTAATACTTGCCATTGTATCTGCAGCCTTCTCGATATGTTCTGGAAGTAATAAAGAAGGTTCGGTCCAGGTAAGAGCTCTTCTTCAACCCAGTCAAAAGCATTCAAACTCATTTTCTCATCTGTTATGTACCGTTATGTTTTATGGGTCAGTCTGATTCTCAGCTTTGTTTTTCTCTTCAGTGAGCTGGAAGTGTCTCTGCTGGTGCTGCCGTTTCCGTATGTCCCGGATCTGCTGAAGCTCTTCAATGGTTACGTACAGCAGGGCCTGGAGGTGGAGCTAGTGTGCCGCTGCCTCTTCTTCCTGCTCAGGTACTCATCTGTAGCTACTGCTTTAACATATTACAGTTTCATGTTGATTTATGTTCATTTTACCATTTTGTTATTAAATTACGCTTTTATTAACACTGAGGTGATTATTTGATTTGCTCCTGACTAACAGTCCTATCATTTATGATTTTCCCAGAGTTCATTTTGGTCAGATCACCAGTAATCAAATGCTACTGGCAGTCATTGACGAGTTAAGGACTAACACAATCTCTAAAGTGCGAGAGATCAGGGTGAGTTCTAGAAACGAGATGGATTTAACCACTGTGATCACACCTCTCATATGATCAGATTGCGCAAGACTGTGTTCTCATCTACCCGTGTTTTCAGGATGTCCTGGGTTTCAACAGCGCTGGTCTTCAGTTCCTGCAGCGTGAGATTGAGAGCAAAGAGGACGTAATGTTCTTTGCTGATGCCACAGACCGCTTTGCAGAGAAAAAGAGAAAGAGAAAGAAACGTGAAAGAGCTGTCCTTACAATCGCATGAAACTGACGTGCTTGTCAACTGTTCTAACACTCTGCTGATGTTTTTATAAGTTGATGTGTCATTTGTACCTGTCTAAAGTCCATAAAGGTAAATTTCTCCAAAAATCAACTTACTGAAGCTACTTTGTTCTTTATAATATTGAAGTGTGTGTGTGTTGGAATGGAGAGTCCAAGCTGCAAAAAACCCTATTTGTCATTATTTTTTAAACCAAGACTTTTTTTTAAGAAACACATTCTATGAAACCATGTTAAGTAAATCTAGACTGTTTTAAGGAATTTTAAAACATTTATTCAATGTCATTTTTTTCAGTGTAAGGACAAAATTTAGGCATACTGGCAGGTTAATGCTGGCAAAAGTGAAGCAGCAGCACCACCAAGGAGAAGCAGCGCTGTTTTTATAATGTAATATTTCATGCAAATTATATGATGTACTAGCACTGAACCGCAAATAAATCACGACATTTATCTTATGTGAAAGCAGATTGAATCAGGGTAATCTGGGAGATTTTTGGCACTTATTTGATTGCGATGGAGCAAGAAATGTATGCATCAGATTCAGATCTTTGGTTCCCCACATTAACCAATGTCTCAGATTAACCTCAATCACCCAACATTAATGCCCATATGTTTTCTGTTATGCTTAATTCTGTGGAAAAGATGAAGAAGTGAGTCATCAAGGCAGATTCTCAATCTAACTGATCGCTGCAAGCCTGCAAAAACACAAGAGCTTTCAATAGGGATGAAATAATTAAATTAGTTCAATCTTTCTGTATGGCTGAAGCTATGGTGACCTGGTGGGAGATCCACACTGACTTTACTGAGCTCATAACTTGGATTAAATTTACAGTTACAAGCCCATACATACGTGGGATTCATAATTCACCACCTGGAAACTGATGCTGCTCATTTCAGCGACATATTTCACTCCTAGTTAGTCTTAACATCGATTCGCACCCACCTCCCACACCTCACATTCCTGCTGTGTGTTAACATCCTAATCATCAGTGTCTTGGAAATAATGAAACAAATCCTTTTTCAGACCTGTTCAATCTAACAGTAATGAAAAAAAGCAAATGAAGTGTGTATTTATAAAGCTGTAAAAAGGCTTGCAGCATTTTATGAGACCGGTTTGGGTCTCAAAGCTATAAATGTCACACCTACCAATATTAAAAATTCCTCAGAAAAAGGTTGAAGTTAAATGCCTGAGAACACGTTCTGTGTTAATCCCCCTCGAACAGGATGAACTAATCAAACACAGCCGTGTTTTTATGGAAAAGCACATGAATTTAAACATTGCTACCACTGATAATGACTGTAGATCCAGTTTGGTGGAGACATCAGGCCTTCTCTTAGATTAATTAACCTATAACCTTTTAACCTCCTGCTTTAGTTGTAAACAGAACAAAATAATAGTGGTCTTGGTCTGAACCAATTTCAAAAACTATACAGTTGAGTCCAGAAATATCTATTTTTTTATATTGTGGCTGATATTTTTCATAGCAATAACAGAGCACTCATAACATGCACAGCATAGAGAGTGTGCGTGAAATGTTCCTGACATCTCCACGGTTCTCCAACGCTTGAGTCATCGGGCAGATTTACTGATCTACTGCCCGCTTTTCACCTCATAACATATTTTCCCGCTTTATTACTTTGACTGGCCATCAGTGATTGTGTCACTTCATAATAAAAATAATGACTGTAAAATGAGTGGGTGACTTTGTTTTGAGTTATTTTGATGTACAGGAATGCGTCTCTCGATTTATTGCTATATTTCTTTTTATATAAACATTACTTATTACAACACACATAAACAATAACAAAGTACAAAAACATTGGCACAAACCTTGACATTTGACACTGGACAATAAAGCAGGGCAACATACTGTATAGAGCATATCCACAGTGGGATTGAAAACTGCATTTAGTGAAGAGAGGGGAAAAAAGTAGGAAAATTGATGTAAGTGTGTTTCAGTTGCAGTAGATATCTTTAACCAAGAAAGCCTTAGTACAGTTTTGGTCCTTCAACCTCTGGTTTATGGGCCAAGAATTGGTCAAATGAATCCTAGATGAGACTGAAACTGACAATGCCTTGGAGCTGTTCAGATACTAACAATGATCAGATTTACCAGTAACCTATTCTATTTAACTCAATTATGCTGCAACTAATGACTAAAGATTATTACTAATTATTTATTAATCTTCAGTGGTTCCCAAACACGGGGTCTGTTTTATTAATTAATTAATTAATTCTGTTTAATTACATGTCCTAAAGTATTAAAAAAATAAAATGAATAAAGAAGACCAATATCAAATAAAAATATCCAAAAAATACATCTATTTATTTATTTTTCCTACACTGCCAAGGTTTTGCTGTTGGGGGGTGGGGGTGAGGGTGGAGAGTTCAGTTAAGATATGTATACAATGTGTAAATTGTATAAATTCAACAAATATATATTATTTAGTTACATATAGTTTACTTTTTAATTATGCTTTTTTAAATATGCTTTATGTTTAATTATATCTGACCACTGGGCTAATGCATTAGTAAAGACTCTATACTCATGTCATGTGGAATGACCACTGGGTGACACCATTGCTTTTCCAAAAACTTTTCTGAGATTTTAGTGAGTGTCCAACTTAATGTTTTCTCACAAATCTCAAGATCAGCGATCGAGTGTTTTTTGAAGTATTAATTGGTAACTGCTTTATCATTTGTAAATAGCCTACCTGCAAACATCTTACTGAATGTAAAAAGATATAGATAACCACAAATCTTGATATCAGCCACCGTCCATTTTGCTACAGAGATTTGTATGCTACATAAACTTTCTCTCTTATTTATTTATTTTTTTATCCTGTATTTCTACCTTGCTCGCATTTTCATTCCCTCACCTTCTTTAGTTTTTGGTTTGTTCTATCAGTTCCAGCTGGCAACCACATTTCACTGTTGAAAGTCAATTCAAACAGTCACCAGTGAATTCATTCCCACCATGAAAATGATTTCAAGAGATGACAGATGACCTGTGGTCCATCCTGTTTACTTTTAAATTGAGATAAAACAACCAAGGGCCAATCTCAGAATGTAATTTTTGTGTCAGACGGTCCTGTTCTCTTTTCTGAGCCACCACACATTGATTCACCAAAGGTGTGGAGAGCGATTGAGCCTTTGAAAGCGCCCCATTGCTATGTGAACCCCATTACAACCATGAACCCACACAGAGAGAGACATTTTTAAGAGCTCTCCCCAGAAATCCACACAGCTGATGTAATTAGTCATTTCAGAGTCATGCACTTCATAATACTCCCTATAAACAGACATTCAATCCTTCCCTCAGTGTTCACTGTTTATTCTAGTCTTTTACAATCCGTTCTGGACCACCATCTGTTTATCCTTCCCTAACAACAATAATGCTCCTATACTGCGATGAAGGAATGCAGTTCATTTGTCCAATTAAACAAGGAAAATAAATACAAATCGATTATGGACACAATGTCACGATTTGTTCCCAAAACACTTTTACAACGACACACAAGTTTTAGATTTACGATGCAAATATAGCAGGGGTGATGAATGAAAAACGTCCTTGACATGTTTTTCAAAGGTTTGATCTAGCTACATCATTATCTAAACATATCTGGAAATAAATCTGTATTACACAAGCAAAGTGACCTTCCGTTTGCCAGCAAAAGTTTTCTTTCCCATACATTAACATATTGACAATGATTATGGCTTTGCTAAAAAAATTTGATCTCTTCATGTGATTGTGTGCTTTCAAAAGAATAATATACAAATAGTAGCATACTAGGAAATTATAGTAATAGCTTATTTAAGTCAAGTACACACAATAAATGTCAAACTTATTCAAATATTCAGGAGTAGCTGGGGTTACTCAAAGGAAGCTAAAGTGATCTGGATGGAAGTAAACGTTGTTTCAGATATAACCTCAGTTATAGATGCACACATAGCAGATGCACAAACTGAAACGTAGTGAAAAAGAACCTGACTTTCTTACCACGTTCCTAACTAATTCCTAATATAAAAATGGTTGAATGCAACAGTCTGTCACACCCATGTGTTATTCACCTGTTGTGCCTGCTTTGGCTTTTAAGACATGTCTACAGAAAATGTATAGTCTTCTACATTTTTGAAGTATAGCGAAAAAGAGATCGGAGGTGGCTAGTTGCCACACAGGAAGTTGTCACAAAGGCTATAAAATTTTGGTGAAGAGTACAATTGCAAAATATGTGTTGTGTTTTTAGCAGTGAGTTTTATATGTTGGTTTCTATTTCAAAACTCTTTAATACAATTAGCTATAATATTATTATTACTACAACTGGCCAAAACAGCAATCAAAAATCTTTTTTTGTATTTAGCCTTCTAGTTTTTGTCTTTATTGTTTTGTGTTTCAGAATCGTTGTACTGTTTAAATTTAGCCAAAAAGCCTATAATACAACAGTTCTCAACCAGGGGCCTCAGGGAACTTCCAAGGGGGACTCAAAATTCTTTAAAATAAGACAAAGTATGCACTGAAATAAGCCAAGAAAACTTTATGGGGAATTTTTTATTTTATTTCATATTTTATATTTTATTTTATTTTATTTTATTTTATTTTATTTTATTTTATTTTATGCATGCCATTATTCAGTAGTTTAAAAAAGTCTATCAGTAAGGATTGTAAAAAGAAGGCAAACTTTATGGAAAGGTCAGGTAAATTATTAAAATCATAACATTCACATTTATAATGAATATACATTTTTCTAGTTATACAAAGCTTTATAATATTTTATCAGGTAGAAATTCAAATCCTCATCCAGTAAATCACAAACATTGACAGGTTACTTAATTGTAGTTTCCAGTAAAAACAAGTTCAATGGCTTTTTTATAGCAAAGACTTTTTGTTTATGTCTATACAGATATTACCCCTCAGAAATAAACCTACCATGAGAAATATTCACTGCAGTACAAAGTGTGACAACTAGCCCCGGCCTTCCCTGCATACAGTATCATTGGGTTCAGCTGTCTGGCAACAGGTGTGGGGAAGAAAATCCAACTTCCGTGATTTTGAGCAGAGGATCAGTGGGGATGATGGGATCTCCTATCCTAGGGATCTCTTTGTTTTGTCCACTGATCTGTTTGGATTTTGGACGCTGTTTCTCTCGGTTGGAAACAGATGTAATTATCTCCAATTAATGCATGTTTGTAAAGGTCACCAGGGTCTGGTATGTAAACATCCCTGCGTGATGGACGTCTAAGACAACCAGACAGTGTGTGCAAGGACAAAAGCAATCACAGCTAAGAATCTGTGTTTAGATCGGTGTATTTGTAAGGTTCAAATCAGTTGGACTGTGAAAGACCGTCTGTGAAGTTCCTTTGGCATTGAGACTCTATATATTTCTGCACAGTCTGTGAAGAATTGAAAGTAAACCAAGTCAAAAATGAGCCATAAAAAGCGAATTATACACAAAAAAAAAAAAAAAAAAAGTCAGTGAAAGGTTGTATTCATTAGAGACTATATGGTTTTTCTTTTTACTGGGAACATGTGGACTTGGAGCCCCACATGTCAGAAGTGCCTTCAGGGATGCGATATTCATGCCTGACATGGGTATGGTCAATCCCTTTAAGGTTTACTTCTTTTACTTTTTTTAAGGGAGGAGGACAAAATAAAAATGTCTTGAAGGCATGCAAGCTGTCATAACCATCCCTCCCCCAACGCTAGCACCGCAAAGACCACCCAGACCGCAGAGTGACCTGTCAATCATCAAACATATGCGTTCATTTTTATAGACCAAGCAGTAATACTTTCTCAAATTAGCACTAAAGATCCCACATTTCTGATGTGAAGGTTTACCAAGAGATATAAACACATCAGCTCGCCTAAAATGTTTCATTTTTCTCAAATTTCATTCACCTCCGCACAAAAAACAAGTCAAGAACTGCTGCCACTGTCCTATACGAGAGCGTTCAAGGTTCCACACCGCTTCTCTTCCATCTGTCAGCACGACGGGATTGAGACGTAGATCTCGCTCTAATCTTTTGGCCAGTGATCACACCTCCGCCGGTCCCACATCATAGGAACCCCTCCACCACCGTCTCCCATCTGAGAGCCAAGCGGCCAGCCAGAGAGCCCCGGGGTTTGGTGTAATCCTGCACTAATAACATCTCAGCAACTTCAGCACACACTAAGAGGCCCAGATCCGTCCCAGCACCCCCGTACAACAAAGGCAGATGCACTGATTGCTTCATATTAGCGTTTAATTAAGTTAAAGAGCAGCCCCCGCGCTCTCGTTCCCTCTCCGTGTGCAGAGCAACAGCCCATTCCGATGGGCTGCCATCACCGCCGGGCCTCCTGCAGCCTCTGGCCAAAGTTGATCTCCCACTCATGTGATTAATTCAATAAAACCATTAAGAGTGACCCCCATCTGAAGTTCTGCACAAACAAGCATAAACGCACACACACATACAGACACTCCCCGAGGCGCTCACACCAAAAGATCTCTGCTTAGCACCTTCATACGCTACAGATAACCTTTTTAGCACGGGCTAGACAGAGCCAGGTCTCATCTCCAGAGATCTTCTCCAAAAGAGCGAGGCGTAATCTTGTATTAGTTGAGAAGAAAAATAATCTTTTCGATAAAAGTGAGCGATGTCTGAAAAAGTTTGTTTTTGGTGTCTTGAGTTTCATTTTATCTGGCCAACATGCCACAGGGCTATAAATCTCTCGAAGCAATAAAATATCTAGTGCGCTTCAACTACATCACCATGGTGATTTTTTTGTTCCGTGCCGTTATTACAATGCCCCACAAAACAGAATAGGGTTTAAATCTATCATTGCACATTTTACAGTATGGAGTCTGTATTTATTGTAGCACATCGTGTTTAATTTCAAACGCATTTCGAATCTCATTATTACACCACCATAAAGTGTAATATTTATACAATGAGATCCTTCTTTCCACACTGAAGGGGAAGGGGGATTTAACGGCCCCTTTCTTATGGAGCTTCATGCTCATAGGGATGTTAGATCACACTTCGCTGAAGTCCTAGAGGGAAGTGTGGCTTTGCTTCCCTCGAGTCCATTACACAGTACTGGAATGGAATTTATACAGCTGTTAGTTCCGGTCCTCCATGCTGATTGGCCAAGCAGCGTTCTGTTGAAAAGCACCACAACTGTGCTCAACATAGATGATAATAAGAAATGATTCTTGAACACCAAATCAGCATATTAAAATGATTTCTGAAGGATCATGTGACACTGAAAACTGGAGTAATGACAGGAATTAATTACACTTTAAAATATATTCAAATAGAAAACAGTCCATTTAAATTGTAATAGTATTGTACAATATTACTGGTTTTACTATTTATTATTTAAACAAATAAATGCAGCCCTTGTTTTCATTTGATTTTCCTATACTTGATATAACAAATTATGAATATATATATATATATATATATATATATATATATATATATATATATATATTTTTTTTTTTTTTTTTTTTATTCCATAAAAATAAGTATACTGAAAATTTGAAAAAAGTATTAATCTCTTGCCTGGTGTGAGTTATGACCGCAGACATTTTGGAAATAATATTTTCTCTCTGAGCACTCTCTTTCTAAGAAGTGTGGACTGCTTCATTACTGTGACAGAGCCTTCCTCCCTCTCTATTTCTCTCAGTATGCTGTACTCCGATAGGCCCAGATCTTCTTCCCATATTTCAACATCTCAGTAAATCTAAGCAGTTTGGGTCTAAGGTGAGCACGCATTGAAGGTCTTCTGTAACCCTGGTCCTTGCCTGACATTTGGGCTTCAGTAAGGCACACTAACTCCCCAGACTGTTACTATAGTGTTCCAAAGGGTGTGTGTTACACTGCAGGTGTTTATATGTGATTTGTTTTAACCATGACTGAAAATATTTCTGCTGGGCCACCATATATTGACGTTGTTTGTCTTGGATCATCATACACAGTAAAACTCTTCACCAAAAACTTATCATTCAGAGGTCTCGAGGATTAGCTGTTGTTATGATGATGTTGGCGCTGTACTCTGTGTGTTCTCTGGCAGTCTGCAGTGTTTGTGGTAACTGTGCTGTACTGGGGGACATGCTCGCCTCTCATTCTGACTATAGGTCTCACTGGACCCCTAAAAAGCAAGACTACCCCTGTAACCTGATTCCCAACACACATATTCAGCCTGAAACCTGTAAAACACAAATATTAAGCACCTGATAATTTGATGGGAGGCAACAGAAAGTGCAAAGTTGAACTGTACCTTTAGTCTATGCCCTAATTTATATACTGAACCAATTTCATAAGGCCATGAAGCTACTGTAAGAGGTTTATGGGTAGATGTTTTACATGTGGGAATTTGGCCTCAGTTGTATGTTCTTTGTCAGATTCTTTGACTGGGTAAAATAGTAAACGTTACGTTGAGTTATGTCTTCCGCCATTTTGGAGAGTACCCAAGAACGTATTTGACGTAATCAGCGTTATTTACGTTCGGGGGGAAAGCGCGCATGAACGTATAATCTGCGTAATAAGTGTTGTTTACGCTTAGGGGAAAGCATGCGTATGTATTGTGATACTCTCTAAAATGGCGGAAGACGTAACTCGGGGGAGAAGAATGGTTGAGTAAATTATGTTATTTTTGGTTTCTTTGCGCAAAAAAAGTATTCTCGTAGCGTCGCAAAACTGAAGTTGAGCCACTGATGTCACATGGACCTGTTTTATTGATATATTTACTACATTTCTGGACCTGGGAACATTACAGTTGCATTGCTGTCTATGGAGGGTCAGATAGCTCTCAGATTCAATCAAAAATATCTTAATTTGTGTTCCGAAGATGAATGAAGGTCTTACGGGTTTGTAACGACATGAAGGTGAGTAAGTAATGACATAATTTTCATTATGGGGTGAACTAACCCTTTAAAACAGACTTTTCTTAGAGTATAAAGTTTTGCACGCACACATACCATGTGGGCCTGGTAATGTGAAAACATTTGCAGATTTATACTAGCAATGCACCTTTTCCAGTCCTATGTTTACAGTCAGAGTGAGAGAATGTAAGCCAATAATGAAAATTATTCAGTTTATAGGAGTATTCAGCCAGATCGTGATTGTTGCCATTGCTTTAGCCAGTAGATGGGCTCTCAGCAGGATTGAGAGGTTTCTGTTCACTGGAGCTCTTATTGAACTTCTACGATGGCTGCATGTCACCAATGAAGCCTGTGTATTAATGCATGTATGGGTATACAGGACATGTATATGGACCGGAAAGGAAAGGAGTAGAGGAGTCGAGAAACAGGAGGAGAACAGGAGCAAGGCTGAGCCGGGTGAGGAGGCGAGGAGAGGGCCATAAATTCATCAGACGCTTGAGCTGGGAGGGGTGTGGATGCAAAGGAAGAAAGACCTTTAGAAATTTGCTGACAAGATTAATATGCAGTTGATGGGAAGGTTTTCACGACAGGGTGCCAACAAATAAACACAATTCAGGGATGCCAGCTCTCCCATGGTGTGGCTCCGCTGAATGAACACCACCATACCCAGGATTCCATGGGGGTGATCCAGTGTCAGGTGGTCCCAGCCACTCTCACTCTGCCTCCAGGGACAGAAAAGTTATTTCATTCTCTGACAAACCAGAATATTGAAGTATGATAAGATTCACCAGGACAGCTGGAAACTAATCTCACATTAGGAGGACTGAGTCCAGTCATACGATACTAGTGAGAAAAGATCTAGTCTAGATATCAAGATCATGTTATTATTGTATTTTCATCTCTTTCATTGTATTCTTAACTTAACGTGTCCCACTAAAACTTTATACCAATGACTGAACTTAGTAAACTTCTAATTGGGTCAGTGACATGACACTATTTTTGTTTTTGGTTGTTGTTGTCTATCTATTAACATATTTTTAAATATGTGACAAATGCAAGTCATACAAGACTTGAATACACATCTTCTATTATATATATGCTTGTACTTTCTGAAATACCATTTTGGCATTTTTGGGAGTGCATACAGTCAAAAAATCCTGTTATAATGAATAGAAATCCTCAATAAAAGAATGAATTTCTTGAAAAAGACTCTTTAGTTTGACATGATGTAATTATTACTATTTCTTGCAAAAATGTTTCTCAGCCTATTAATATATAAAAAACATTATCTGCCAAATCAAAGTCATGCATGTGGTCCAAACAACGTAGAAACAATATCTAAAAAAATATGTTTTTACTTTTTCTAATTTTTACTTGATGTTTACACCACTTGACATTTTTAGTCATTACATATAAACTTTTCTTGAAAATTATATAAAGGTTTTCAAATCCATATGAAACCATAATATAAAAACAAAGACTACATAAAAACACTTCTTTTTTAATCATGGACGCTCATATATGCCATTAACCCAATTAATTTAGCAAAATGTAAAACAGTAGCAAACAAGTATATCTCAAATTGCTGATAAACTTATTTCCAAGTGCAAAACCCTTTCAGCCGGTATTAGCATGCAACGTACAGATTCCAGTGTCATGTTTATTAGCTGTTAGGCAAAGTCTCGCTGATGGCTTGTCCAGATCAGAGATGCTAAGTCTAAGATGCCATGGCCAGGATCACACTTGAGCCAATTTTACTGCCAGAAGCCTCCAGCATGCTGCTGTTCAGTCACGTTTTGGATCAGAGGTGAGCCATTTTTATGACCTAGTACCCAGGACCAAGGCTTAACCAAGTCTCTGTACTTGATCTCTAAATACGTTTTAAAACCTCCATCCATTTCAGGACAATGATGACTTCACATAATCACTGAACCCGCAGCTGATGACAATGTATTTGAAGCACTGGTTTTCCTCAAACCACAAGAGGGCCTTTAATCATAGTCTACATGTTCTTTTGGATAGAGACCTGAATCAGTTAAAACACGTCATGCCATTTGAGGGACGGGAACAGCAGCAAGGCACCATGGTTAAAACATGTTCTAATGATGACTTGAATTCTAGAAGCCCAGCTGTACATCTTGTACCTTGCTATTCAGATGTTTATCCTCTCCGCCAGCTTGTTATTGAACCAGTGCGGTGTAGTCTTACCTCCAAGAGGAACGACATGGCGAAAATGTTAATGGTGCAACGCACGACAGTACGGTTTGTCCCGGAAACATGCCAGATACATGGTGACTACCCACATATGTTCAACTTCACTAATCTGCACATGCAAAGTCGCTCAAACACTCACTTAGCATGCAAGGCCCCCAATGCCTTTGCAAAGCACCTGATCTATGTGGCAGCTTGTATCGGGACAGAACCACAGGGCTCTAAAAGCTGAAGATGCTTTCTGAGGGAAGACGTGAGATGAAGGAGACTTGAGCGCTGAGGTGCCAACAGACGAGTGATGGACAGACATGCTAGGGTTTAGAAAGATTCAACAAGTGGAGAGCTCATCACTTTCTCCTACTGCCTCAGCTCATGTCTCCAAGAGCACATCCAATTCCTCTATCTATATTTAACCCAAGGTCTTGAGGACTGTGAGAGCCTGGCCTGTCAGACCTGTCACCGTGCTTCAGCAGTACTTCTCATGAGCTACTGGCTTCAAATATTCTCACTCTTTCTAGACTTTACGATAACTATATCCCAGTAGTAAACTATGTGCCAGTAGAAATTTGTCAACAGGCAGGCCTACAAATTTTCAAGTACCATTTTTATTGTGGTTATTTATGGAAGCTGAAATCTGTCAGAGAGTAAAAGAATAAAAAGAAAAAAATTCTGTGTGCGTCTTTTTATCGAGTCGTTTTATTCTCGCGAGCTACAATCACAAACAAACTTCCAGCGCGAACTGTGGATTCTGATTCACAATCAAATGAATCAAGTGTTGTTTTAATGAATCGTTCAAAAGATACACAAGGCCAGAGCTGTGTTACGAGCGTTTACTGAATCAACTTAGCACCAGTTAGAGCAGTTAAAGCCTCGGTATTTTATAGTATTTTAATTAATTATTTATTTATTGATAAGCTGTTTCTTAGATCTTCATGAATAAAAATAGGAAATAAAATTCTAAATTCATCATATTTGTGGTAGCTCTGCCATTACATTAGAAATTGTCATAATGATTTTTAAATTAGCTTAAAATGTGCATATTGTGATACAGTATATCAGTTTCAGTATGTGGAAATCTGTGGAACATTCTGAAGAACTCTGTGGAATTCGGGGTTGCCTGTAACCTCTTGATCCTTCGGGGGGAAAAAGGTAGACCATGCATCTCAAACAAACTCTGGTCAATATGTCTTTCTATGTTGCAGTGAGCATAAGCCCCCATTATCACTCAAAATAAAAAATGAGATCTCCCTAAATCTCCATATGGGGCTTTAAACTGAAGGCCACAAAGATTCTTTGTTGAGTAGCAAAATTAACACTCTCCTTCACTCCTCAGGGTCTCTCACTGACATCAGCACTCACACATATTCACACTTAGCAAACGGACCCATTGTTGCATTATCACATTGTATGAAGTTTAAGGGGTCAAAGCAGAAAACCATTCTCTTTTGAACCAGGACTTGTGTTAACATGGTGCACTATAGAATTCAAGCACTGGACAGTCATGCTCACTGCAAATCCAAATACACACTTATAAAAATATGTCCACAAGTGAATTCTAAAAGTAATGTGTATTTGGGTGGCAGGCAGAAAATAATGTTCAGAGTTGGTTCCAAGGTCACTGGCCCTGCTCCCCTTCCCTTGGCAGAAAGGATTGTAATAGCTGTGCTGAGAGACGTGTCTGACCAGCTGGGATCATCCGCACTAACATGTTAACTCTTTAAGACCAGAGGACTTACAGTATATTGCATACACCAGTCAAAACCTTATGGGTACACTTTCAAGGGTACAATGTTTGTCATATCATTTTTATGCTACTCTTTTTTGGTGCTTTTTTCTGTATGTTCTTAACCATTTTCTGCAACAATATCTGCATAACATATCTTCATCCACTGTTGTTATTTTACACTGCAACATATCATCTAATTAATGAGCATTTTGTCCTGTTTGTCAGTGACAATATCTAAACATCATTAAAACAATCTACAGTGACAACCATTCAAAAATTTAGAGTTGTTAAGATGTTTTTAATGCCCACCAAAGCTGCATTTATTTGATCAAAAATACAGTAAAAATAGAAAATATTAGAAAATAATAGAAAATGTTACTAAAGTTTAAAATAACTGTTTAAAAGAACCGTTTTATTAAAATATTCTATTAAAATATTATAAACGTTGACAACAATTTTTCTCAATTTATTTAAAACTGAAATATTTTGTAACATCTGTTGAATGCATCCCTGAATAATTAATTAAATAAATAAATTTTTAATAAATAAATAAATAATCTTACTGTCCCCAAACTTTTGAGCAGTAGTGTAAATGTACTGTGGGTACTCACTAAGAATGTGTATTGATAATTTATGAAATGTTGTGTTAATTTCCAGAGTCAATTAAACTATAATTGTTTGTCTTGTAAGAACATTACATGTTCAGCATTATGTCTCCTGGGGAAACTGTAGTTTTTTTTTTTTCCCCTTTTCTCGTCAATATATAAATTACAATAATCTATTTGTGTATGTATGAGAAATAATTCAGCAACAAAAAAGATCATTAAAACTACAACCCGAATTCCAGAAATGTTGGGATGTTTTTTTAAATTTGAATAAAATGAAATCTAAAAGACTTTCAAATCACATAAGCCAATATTTTATTCAAAATAGAGCATAGAAAACATAACAAATGTTTAAACTGAGAAATTGTACAATTTTGTGCACAAAATGAGCTCATTTCAAATTTGATGCCTGCTACAAGTCTCAAAATAGTTGGGACGGGGGCATGTTTACCATGGTGCAGCATCTCCTCTTCTTTTCAAAACAGTTTGAAGATGTCTGGGCATCGAGGATATGAGTTTCTGGAGTTTTGGTGTTGGAATTTGGTCCCATTCTTGCCTGTTATAGGTTTCCAACCGCTGAAGAGTTTGTGGTCATCTTTGACGTATTTTTTGCTTAATGATGCGCCAAATGTTCTCTACAGGTGAAAGATCTGGACTGCAGGCAGGTCAATTCAGCACCCGGACTCTTCTACTACGAAGCCATGCTGTTGTAATAGCTGCAGTATGAGGTTTTCCATTGTCCTGCTGAAATACACATCGTCTGGAGGGGAGCATATGTTGCTCTAAAACCTTAATATACCTTTCAGCATTCATAGTACCTTCCAAAACATGCAAGCTGTCCATACCGTATGCACTTATGCACCCCCATACCATCAGAGATGCTGACTTTTGAACTGAACGTTGATGACATGCTGGAAGGTCTCGCTCCTCTTTAACCTGGAGGACACGGCGTTCGTGATTTCCAAGAAGAATGTCAAATTTGGACTCGTCTGACCATAGAACACTTTTCCACTTTGAAACAGTCCATTGTAAATGGGCCTTGGCCCACAGGACACGACGGGGCTTCTGGACCATATTCACATATGGCTTCCTTTTTGCATGGTAGAGCTTTAGTTGGCATCTGCAGATGGCACGACGGATTGTGTTTACCGACAGTGGTTTCTGGAAGTATTCCTGGGCCTATTTAGTAAGGTCAATGACAGAATCATGCCGATGAGTGATGCAGTGTCGTCTGAGGGCCCGAAGACCACGGGCATCCAACAAAGGTCTTCGGCCTTGTCGCTTACGCACAGAGATTTCTCCAGTTTCTCTGAATCTTTTGATGAAGTTATGCACTGTAGATGATGAGATTTGCAAAGCCTTTGCAATTTGATGTTGAGGAACATTGTTTTTAAAGTATTCCACAATCTTATGCGCTCTTTCACAGATTGGAGAGCCTCTGCCCATCTTTACTTCTAAGAGACTCTGCCTCTCTAAGACATCCCTTTTATAGCTAATCATGTAACAGACCTGATGTCAATTAACTTAGTTAGTTGCTAGATGTTCTCCCAGCTGAATATTTTCAAAATTTCTTGCTTTTTCAGCCCTTTGTTGCCCCCATGCAAACTTTTTTGAGACCTGTAGCAGGCATCAAATTTGAAATGAGCTCATTTAGTGGATAAAAGTGTAAAATTTCTCCGTTTAAACATTTGTTATGTTCTCTGTTCTATTGTGAATAAAATATTGGCTCATGTGATTTGAAAGTCTTTTAGTTTTAATTTTATTCAAATTTTAAAAATGTCCCAACATTTCCGGAATTTGGGTTGTATATGCTAATAGGTTGGTCGGTGAAAAAATAAAGAAGCATTCAAATCAAAACAATTTCTTCCTTTGGGAAGTCTTCGTGCAAACTATCTGATCGTGTGACACAAAGTGAAGAGAATGCTGGTTTAAATATGAGAGAAACAAACCGTCATGTGAGAGACGGCCTTTTATTGAGGTGCTGCTCTGGTCCCGGCTGAGGCGGCTGATCTGAGAACAGCTGGAGAAACACAGGTCACACGGGACTGGGCTTTCCCTCCTAACAGCTGGGAAAACAAACCACCTCAGGACTCAGTACATAACCATACATACACACCCCCATCATGCATGCACACACATTAAACCTCTGCTTTAAACCAACAACATCAAACATTGCCCTTTAACCATCATCACATTTTCCTAAGAAACTTTACTGCACATGCACAAAGCAGCAACAGATTAAACAACAAACACTAAAAAAGTTTCTTGTGCTCATTCATACACACACTAACAGTTTTCAGTGGTTTCATGGTCTGAAAAGTATAACAGTGGCACATGCAGTACAAGAACTAGAGATACTTCCACAAGGCCTTTATTTATGTCTATTTAATACACATCCGGAATCCTTTAGAGAGTTATGAATACAAAATGCTCTTTGCATGAGACTCTATAAACAGAGTCAGATCACTTCTGGAACAGATGTATAAAAGGAACATTGTGGATTTATAAAAACAGATCTAAGTCTTTCATGCCATAATTACACACTAAATCATTAAATATGTTAATGTGCCAATACAACATTGCTGAGTATTTGTCTAATTTTCTCTCTTGACCACAGGACAGTTTTATAAGTTAAGGAAAGAATTATCTAGGATTAAATTAGTTATTAAATGAAATACTGTTTACATATGAATATGATTATATTTTGAGGAGATGACTTCTGTTGCTTTTTGGAAAGGAATATAACAAAATTTTATCACTTTGTTTTATTCTGTTACAAGAAAAGTTAACTGTTAACTGTTGTGTCAACCAACAAATAAAATTGATAAGATAAATTAAGTGTGTGATTTTTGGCTTAAGAAAAACTCAAAGGTTGGCTTAAAAGTACGATGAAGCACTAGCCACAATAAATAATAACCATGAAGTTCATGACAGAGTGACCTGTGGGATTGTGTTTTCACACATTGTGCAGGTTTTCTTTTCTCTCCTCTGTCTTCTGCAGTTCATCTTTTGATCCGCTTTATCCATCTGTCTGCCTGTCCACACATCAGTGTGTGTGTGTGTGTGTGTGTGTGTGTGTGTGTGTGTTATTGCCCAGGCTGCTTTCTCTTTCGGTGGAAGAAGAGAAAGCTGAGCACATGCTGTCTCTCTCTCTTCATTCCCTTTTCTTTTAACTGTAAACTGCTGAATCTTTTCTACTGAACACTTACTCTGTCACTGCCATTTCTGTAGTTTGTATGCAGACAGAGGCCCATCAGATCCAATACAGAGATTATTTAAAGAAACAGTTCACCCAAAAATGGTTAGAAATGTACTCACCCTCAGGCCAGATGGCCTAGATCAGATTCAGATTTGGAGTAATTTAGCATTACATCACTTTCTCACCACTGGATCCTCTGCAGTGAATGTAACTATAATCCACATAACTGCAGTCCATTATTTAACATCTTATGAAGTGAAAGCTGCATGTTCGTCAGAACTAAGCCCATCGTTATAATTTTAATTTTTTTTTTCATATTTTCATTATATTAAAATATATTTTAACTTATTTCACAATATTATTGTTTTACAGTATTTTATAAAAAAATGCACCCTTTGTAAGCATAGGAGACTTTAAAAAAACAATAAAAAATTACGCAAGCATTTGAACGTAAATTTGTCATGTAAATTTATTATTGTATTGTTCTCCAAGATAAACTTGTTAGTAAAATTTCCATGCCAAAAGATTTTGACCTTCTTTCTTAAATAATCAAAGACAATGTGATTCCTCATAATGACATCCTTAATGGTTAATAAAATAAGATAATACAAATGTTTTATCACAAGGATGAGAGAGGTTGAGGGGTTGGATACTCATACATCATCTTTCTGCAGCAGCAATCATTAACGTGTAACAAGATTGTTCACAGCTTATCAGAAAGTTTGTCTTACACCCATGGATATCTGCAGGAACAGGAGCCCAACAGGCCGACAAAGACAGATGAAATCTGAATGTCAGCAGGGCACTTGCGTCCAGGGTGGCAGTGCATGGGACATGAGGCTAAATATAGTGAAGGTGGACTGCAAGTAGGAGGGGGTGATGGCAAGGGTGACAATGTTCAAAATCACAGTGCATAGTTGACACTAATAGAACCCCATGTCTCAGATTAGAGGAGATCAGAAAAGATTCAACACGAAGCATCATCATTCTGCTCAAAAAGGGAAACTAAAGAATTGTCAGCAGCATGGTGTGTCAATTTGTAGCTCAGAATGATTTGACACGTAACCTTACCCATTCAATCCAAACACTAGTAGCCAACCCTTGCTGTCTCCCCACCCACTTTTCAACAGCAGCTTGCTTGCCAAATCTGCATTTTCAAATTCACCTGCTAAGTGTAATCAAAGTCTGTTCAGATCATGCTTACTGATTGATTCATTCAGACTGTTAAATAGTATGTTCTATATAGTGTGAATTTAGTCTGAACGGACTACATCCGCCACACAATTGGCACAGTGTGAACTGGCCTTATGAGTGAGTCATGAAATCATTCAGTCAGCCGGATCATTCAAAACACTGATTCACTGAGTGAGTCATTGAATTGGTCACTAAACCAATTTGTTCAAAAACACAAATTCAATAACAATTTAGTAACAAAACTCTACTACTGTGTTGCTCTGCGATTTGCAACAGTTGATTTTACTTCAGTTGATTTTACATTTGAATATTTTTAATCTTTGGCTGAGCAAAACTAGAACTTAGAACTAAATGGGAATATTTTAAAATGTAAGCTACTCAAAATTAATATATTAAAAGTACTGAATTACTGTATAAAAGCAATATCTATAATAATGTTGATCTAAATATCAACATGGCTGTCATTATGTGGCACTCATTCTGAATCACAGCTGAGCTAATATTCGGAACAACACTTTTGCTTGTGTGATTTTGCTTAATGTTGGATTACTTCCTCTTCATTTGTAAGAAATCTAAGAACATTCCAAAGCCTTCAGTGGCGAAAGCACACAGCTTTCATCAGCTTTAAATGATTTACATGTTTTCTGTCAGTCTCAGTATCCAAATACAGCCTGAAGTGAGCCCATGTTTCAGAGGTCATAGGTCAAAAGAGTTTAAACCTATTACATTGTGAAACATAAAGGATTTTTCTCTAATTATGATCTATTTACAAATGACTACAATTGCACATACAGTATGTGCAGTAGATTGTAGTTTAATAGTAATATGTTATAGTCATTCAGAATAACAACTCCTCAGAGGCACTTTCTCCTGTCAAGTCAAAATACATTCAAACCATTAGATTTGTATGACAAATAAGCACTTAACTTCTGTCTCGAGTAATATATGACATTCTTTAAATGTGTAATGAATTAATAGTATGTTTTCAAAACATTCTGTCTGTCTGGTCATGCATGTGTGTGTAGAACGGACTTTAGTTGGCTTCTCCTGCTGGCCAGATGTGCTGGTGAGAGACGCCTTCACCCCTGGACATACGTGTGGGCACTAAAGGCTGTGGAGTGATATGACTCCTGACAGGAACCTGGCTGTCATGAACACAAAATTTTACCCTCCTCTGCAAATGTTTGAACACGTGTGGGACATGCCACACACACAGCCTCCCATATAACTACCATATATGTTAAAGTATGCTATGGAGATCTACATGTGTTTGTCTGCTGGATATTAGAGTTTAAAATGTATTATGCAGAATGATGAGTAGTTGATGCATAATATGTCCGTGGTCCAAAATCTTAGGATAACATTTCTAGAGAGTTTTAGTTCTAGTAAATGGTCACCAAGTTTTTCACCATTTTAAGCACATTTCTTGGCTTTTAAAGGTTGTGCAGTGTGTGAAGAACATTTTAAATACATATATTTATATAATCCATGTGATTTCTCATTTTAAAAAACACGTTTGCATAATAATGTTAAAAGAAGCAAAATGCTGGTTTAAAATAGAGTATTATGTGACACTTGTCAATTAAATATAGATGTTATGTGTATTTGTAGATTTTACCTTTGTATCCTTATATAACAGTTGACACTAGTGTCAGTTTGATGCCATATCCATATAAAAAACTTCCAGATAAGTTCTTTGTAAAATGCACTATACAATAAATGCTTAAAATAGAATTACATAGTATTAATCTATTAGTATTAATGTAGTATTATTGGAAGCAAAAACGTCACAAATTTGCATTTAATTATGAGAAATCTTTAATTTCTTTTTTTTCTATTTAAATGAAAGGCTTAAATGGAAAAAAAGACAACAGAAACAAAACACGTGAGGTTAACAATGTAAGCTGAAGAAGAGACACACTTGTAAAGCTTACACAGGTTTCCTGTGCGGTAACTGACAGTCACGTCCACTTCCTCTGGCTCTCTAGAAACAGGGCCCCGATGAAGCGCACTAAGGGACCTACCCTCACAGAGCTCTTTAAATTGCCATTCTTGCTCAGGAGCACAGCAACTCATGTAACCCAAAGCCGTGACTTTCCCCACTGCTGCTGTAACGCTGCCTATCTACAGAAGACAGAAAGAGAGACACTGATGGCTTTACCAGTGTCCAGTGTTTTTGGTATCACATCCATTGTAATACATGCAGTATCACATTTTAAAAAGAGAATACGCAGAGGAATCATTTATTTCACACTGTTGACCTACCTCAGTTGCAGACATGTGGCCTCCTTTCAGAGTTTAATAATATTCAAACACCAAGAGGACACTACTCTGGGGCAAGTGGTGAGTGGCCCGTGTGCTTTCTGCAAAGGCCACTGGGATATTTACAGCGTTTGGACATGTGAAGGTCACAGGCGTAAAGCAGGATGATGGCTTTCACAAATGGCAATTGACTTAAGAGCCCCCCACAGGATCCCCGAGTGTTCATTGGATGCCGACAGGCCAGGCCTTTATACCTGTGACTGGGGCTCAATACATCAGTGAGAAGCCTGCAGTAAATCGGAGACCTAAAATGGATCCGCTGACATTGCTGTACAATAATTAAACTATCGAGAGGGCTGTGGGGGTAAGGAGGACTGGGGTGCAGACAGTTCCTTGATGTAGGAAAAATGGGGCGGAAACTCATTCTAAGAGCAGGGGACTGAGAGCCATAAAGGGACGTCTGGGGCCCAGAAGTTGTGTCCAGTGAATATTTCAACTTGAAAAGTTTTTTCCTCCTTAATTTTCTGTCTGGCAGCCCTTTCCCTTTCATATAATTTAAGGGCTGTTCCTAAGGAGCCCTGGGCACGAGTATGAATCGGGCCCCAGGTCTTGACTTTTATATTACTGTGCAAATACATGGAGTCGCCACAAGAAATGCTGTTCACTGCTGAATTAGTCTGTTATCATTTATTTTAAGTGCAGAAATGCCTATTATATTTCAAATATTTATTCCTTTAATGCAGTTGCCAAATAAGAGTTCGAGTTATAGCTCTGTGCTGTAATTACGACCAAGTCAGCAGCCTTAAGTTCTTCATTTTACAGTGCTAAAACAAAGTTACCCTCAGACACACTGAAGGGATAGTTCACCCAAAAATGAAAATTCTTTAATCATTACTCATCTTCAAGTTGTTCCAAACCTGTGTGAGTTTCTTTCTTCTGTTGAGCACAAAAGAAGATATTTTGAAGAATGTTGGTAACCAAATAGTCGCCGGTAACTGGCAACTGTTTGCTTACCTGATTTTTTTTTTTAAATTAATATTATGAATAGCAGTTTTAAAGATGCTTCTTCAACATTGTTTTAGCCCTAATACCTTTACCTGAACTGACATTTACATATGAACAATAAGACAGTGATTTGATTGCACTAAACTTCGATCAATGGACATGTCATAGATATACAAAATAAAATTTAGGCAATAATTGGCTTGTGAGGCAATGCATAATCAATGCATAACATTTATATAATCAAATGAACACATTTGTTCACACAGCATAGTCAAGTCATCACAAAAAACTAAAGAACCACAAACTACAGACATTATAATTTATACTTTCCTTAAATACCTTTTCTGTGGTGCAGGAACCTGTTCACAGCGGAGTAAGAAATAATATAAAGTGCATTATGGGAGAGGTCTGGTATCATGTAGACAGGCCTGTGAGCAGAAGCTCTGATCATGTCTGGGTCCGTTGCTTTAACAGTGGCTAGTAATTTTTATATGCACCTGTAATAAAAATGTGATGAAATGCTGCAGCTGTAGGTCGTCTTGACACGTTAGGCTCACCTTCCAGATCTGTCCATGGAAAAAACATAAGGATAGCAAGCCAACACATAAACACACACACACACACACACACACACACACACACAGAGCATGATCACGTACACACAGGAATGCACACATGTGCCAATGCTTATGCTGTAGCCTATATCCTCTAAAAATATATACATTCATTCACACAATCCACTCTGACACACACACACACACACACACACACACACACAGAAGGACGGATGATTATTTTAGCATATCGGTTCCTAACTTTCCTTTGGGACTCCTGAAACAGAAATATCACAGGCAGCCGGAGTGTGTGAGACTAAGTTGTCAGAGTCAATCTCTCAGCACTGTAGTTTTACCCAAATTCTTCATTCACATTTTATAACTGCCACCTCAAATGTTGGAGGGGCTTTAAAAGGCTTGTTACATTACATTACAGTAAGTAATGCAGTATTTGGAGTATTTGATCTTTTATTGTCTTTAAAACTCATTTTAAATTGAAAAAATAAATGATTTTTCCTATTTAAAATGTACTTCATTTGTTTAAATATAGTTCTGTCATGACAACTCTCTGAGGGATTGGCATGGTAATGTACATGACAATGTTCATGTGTTTGGTCTTGGCAGAATAGATCTGCTACGCTGCTGCTGCTGCTGCCAGTACATCCACAACATGCTGCTGTGAGCCTTTAACAAATACTGCTGTTGCACATATAACACACGAATAACCCACATAGCATATATGTTCACCCCATAGCAGATCTATACAGGTGGAGCTGGGGAAGGTGGAGGGTTTCTGAAGCACACTGCAACAGCTACAGCAAGCACCAGCCAAGTATTAGAATGTTGAGCAGTGAGCTCATTGGCTGCTGATACAGGAGAGAACCAATCAGCTGTGCCATGTGATGATGTCATTTTGTTAGATTGAGTTAGGCCTCTTGGACTGTGCCATCTAGAGTTTCATGTCAGAACTCTGGTTTTGAAATACATAGAAATAAAATATATTTAAAATTTATGTAAAAAGATATTTAACAAAAACAGAGCACAGATGTGAAGAGTTCTAAAGGGTGACCAGATGTAATTTTTATGCATACAAAAGATAAATAATGTGGTAGATTCAATTTATAATTATATTATAATATATTATAATTACATATAATAATTATACTATATCTTGATTTGTATGCTATTTTTTTATTTTATATTTCATTTTATTATTTATGTGTTTTGGTTTCATTTAGTTCATTGAATTAGAACCATGCAATCTTTATTTAGTCACAATTTTTTTGACAAGCACTGTAAGAACAGTTTTTACAGCTCTTAAGTGTGCGTTCATTATTTAATGTAATTTACAGTCAAACTATATAAAAACTATTCCACTTTTTATTTCATATAAAAAATATAGAATATTCAGCAATATATTTACCCCTGAACTAGAATGTGCCTGGTTTTCATTTAATCTGATCACCACAGAGTATACTTTAATATCATCAATATATCAATAATCTATCTTTTAATATATCCTTAAAATCACCCTGACATTCAACAACCAACAGAATTACTAACAAGCCATTGGTGGAGCACAATATGCCACTGCCAGTCCACACGTTCACACCACAGCACCAGGGGCCCATCTCGGCTTAACATGTGATTTCTTTAACAATGTTCCAGTGGCTATCACAACATCGCACCCAGCCTGCTTAATATTGCGGTTCTTATGACAGTGTAGCACCCCAAGCGTCAAATATTCCAGTTCTTCTGACAGTGTAGCACCCCGGCCATTTAACAGGTGCCCGTTTCTCCTGCTATGACAACATCACACCAGCACTCCATGGACCAGTTGTCACCAGGCTGTAGATACTGTGTGGACAGAGGAGCAAATGGCTGCAGAAGTGTTTGTACATGTATGGTTGTGTTTATACGGCTTTTGTGAATTGGCCTCAAAATATTTGGAAAGGAATTTTTGCTGTAAAACAGATATTTAACCGTATATTTTAGTTCATTAACAGTCATCATTTTGAGGCTGTGGCCGTGCTGTTGGCCATATATTGTGAATGTGTCATTCTAGTTTGTGTTTGTGTGTGGTGTCAGATGTCGATTTCACTGAAACAGGAGCCATGTCCAATCTTCTGGTATTCGGCTGGTCCCCCTTCCTCTGTCTGTCTACGCACCATAGCTCCCGGTACTAACAATGGGGCCACTGTTATGGGACACTGCCTAACACAGGCCAGACAGCAAACATACAGCTGTGTAAAGACACACAGTCCGGCATCAGAAAGCTAATCTCCTTCAGGAATGCTAACACTGTTGAGATGACACCAGCAAATGAACCGTCTGAACACCAAAACAATGAAATTAGGAATCTAACACTTTAATTTAGTATGATTATAAATAATAATAAAATATATAACTGAAAAATGAAAAATATTTTCATTAAGAAACATGTAATTGCATTGACCTACTTGACCTACAGGACACTTGCCTTGCCAAACCACGGTCACTGAGAGCTGGCAGCAAAAGCACGAAACCGCTCACACACTAAACAGCTGGACATCTTTTGACTGAATGGAATATAATGAAGAGGTCTTGAGACACTTTGAACTGTTTTGAGCACTCCTGGTGCAACAGACAATGCAACAGTTAAAGATGTTTATGGCTACAAAGACCAAATGCTTAAAAACTACATGCATAACTTCATGCAAGAACGTGTAGGGATTATGCATTATGCAAATTAGCGCTATCAATAGAATGAAATAAATAATATTTCATTAATGTATTAAGTGCATGTGTTAACTTTGAAAGCCCTAAAAAAAATTTTGTAAAACCTTGTTTCGTCTCTCAAATAAAATGAAAACTAAAAGAATTTCAAATCACATGAGCCAATATTTTATTCACAATAGAACATAGATAACATAACAAATGTTTAAACTGAGAAATTTTGCAATTTTATGCACAAAATGAGCTCATTTCAAATTTGATGTCTGCTACAGGTCTCAAAATAGTTGGGACGGGGGCATGTTTACCATGGTGTAGCATCTCCTCTTGTTTTCAAAACAGTTTGAAGACATCTGGGCATCGAGGTTATGAGTTTCTGGAGTTTTAGTGTTGGAATTTGGTCCCGTTCTTGCCTGATATAGGTTTTCAGCTGCTGAAGAGTTCATGGTCATCTTTGACGTATTTTTTGTTTAATGATGCACCAAATGTTCTCTATAGGTGAAAGATCTGGACTGCAGGCAGGCCGGACTCTTCTACTATGAAGCCATGCTGTTGTAATAGCTGCAGTATGTGGTTTTGCATTGTCCTGCTGAAATACACATCGTCTGGAGGGGAGCATATGTTGCTCTAAAACCTTAATATACCTTTCAGTATTCATAGTGCCTTCCAAAACATGCAAGCTGCCCATACCGTATGCACTTATGCACCCCCATACCATCAGAGATGCTGACTTTTGAACTGAACGCTGATAACACGCTGGAAGGTCTCCCTCCTCTTTAGCCTCTTAATTTAATTAGTTGCTAGATGTTCTCCCAGCTGAATCTTTTCAAAATTTCTTGCTTTTTCAGCTCTTTGTTGCCCCCGTGCCAACTCTTTTGAGACATGTAGCAGGCATCAAATTTGAAATGAGCTCATTTAGTGGATAAAAGAGTAAAATTTCTGAGTTTAAACATTTGTTCTGTTCTCTATGTTCTATTGTGGATAAAATATTGACTCATGTGATTTGAAAGTCTTTTAGTTTTCATTTTATTCAAATTTGAAAAACGTCTCAACATTTCCGGAATTTGGGTTGTAGTTACATTTTTTGGTCACACTTAATGTTATTCTTGCTATTAACAAACCATTAGCTATGACTTTTGCCTCAATAAACTCCTAATGTGCTGCTTATTAATAGTTAGTAAGGTAGTTGTTAAGTTTGGGTATTAGGTAGGATTAGGGATGTAGAATATGGTCATGTAGAATATGTGCTTTATAAGTACTAATAAACAGCCAATATGTTATTAACAGGCATGCTAATAAGCAACTTAATAATGAGAACTGGTCCCTATTCTAAAGTGCTACCTTTTTTTCCTAAAATGTGAAGAAAAAGACAGCTTAGCAAAAAATGTGCACTTGGTTTCACATCAGCTTCAAATACTCGTTAGCTCAGACATTAAAACCTGCCGAGGCCAGAAGTGACACCTTAGTCCAGGGTTTAATTTTGAGCAATAGCGGGTGTTAGAGAAACACATGATGTAGCCAGTTGTTTTGGGGGCAGTTGGGCCGCGATCATAAAGGCAGGTTTTATTAGCTGTTGCTTGATTTGTTCCTGCAGACTGTGGAGTGAGCTGCTAAATCAATGCGTACAGCTGTTCTTCCCGCTCGGCCTCTCAGCTCGCACAGCAGGTGTACGGCCCACAACGGCTGTCACACACAGCCGCTCACATAACAAATAATAACGGCCTCCACACACACGGACCATCCATCACTGTTATGGCCTGGCCCGAGAGACCGGTGCACACATACACACATTTAGCAAAGCACGGAGCTACACACCCTGCTGCACAAATTGTCTGAAATGGTCACAGATGCGCATTCAGCTAGACCCAGAGTGTGTTTGTATTTGTACATGGACACTATATTCACAAACAAACAGCTACAAACCTGTACAAACCCAACACATGCACACACTGGGACTATCTATCATGGTTATGGCTTTGCTCCACTCCAATGGTTGATGCTGGCAGAGGAAAATGTTCCATGTACTTCAATGAGCAAGTCATTCCTCTCTCAGCTCTGCTCTCCTCACTAGACTCGGCTGTGGCCTGGGACGAAGACTAAAACCTAATGTTAAATACATTTATGAACGTGAAAAAACCCAATGAGATTGTAGCAGTGAAAAACAATTAGTCTTCCCAACTGGAAGGCTCCACATCTGGTGTGACTCAATCTGTGGTGCCGCCGGTGGGGGCTGGGGAACGTGAAGAGAGGGATTCGGCAGGTGATGGTGGCAGGACTACATCAGACATCTAGAACTGAAATGGATAAAGTTTTTGAAAACAAGAAAACATAATGTTAAAGGGGTGATTGATCAGCTTTTTTTTTTTGAAGGCTTGATTGTGTTAATAGGGTGCAGTGTTACGTGTTCATGCTTCGTTTTTAAAAAAACACATTATTTTCACATATTTTACTTTTATTCTACAGCGCTGTTTACGTTCTCGTCAAAACAGTCTGTTGACTTTCTGGTTCTATGAAGCCCCTCCCTTAGAAATACAGCTCAGGGGTGCATTTCCCAGAAGCATCGTTAGCCAGCTATGGACGCAAATTCTGTCGTTGCCAACACTGTGTTTCCCGAAACCCTAGTTCAAACGAGCATGCGCAAACAGTGTCGCAAACTTATGTGGTTGGAACTACAGCTCTCGACCTGTGGTTACAAGCATAGTTTCTTGTTAGTAAGACATATGGGCTTAAATAAACATGCTCTTGGGCACAATAAGCAAGCTAATATGCAGTACAATCTATATATTCCATTCTATCTAAATATAAATGCATTTTAATCTATGTATTTTTGCATGTCCTCAATAAGCGGCGTTTTTGAAGAGTGTGCATGTTCATAAGGGAACCCCAGAGTATGATGTAAGAGATGAATCAAACATCAAATAAAGCAAAATGACAGGGAACAAAAAATATTAAATTAGTCATCAGGTGCCATGTTCAATACAGCAGCATCTTAGAGATCTCTAATCAGTTAAATAGCAGAAGTCATTGCTCCACCACATGCATATGATGTCATTAACAATGGCCCTATGTTGTTGAACTAATGTGGTTCAAACGATGGAGATGCGACCGTGTTCGGGAAACAGTCGGGACTAGCTGTTCATTTCCACGACAATGCATTGTACTATGTTAATCAGCGAGTTACGTGGTTGTATGGGAAACACACCCCAGACTGGTTATCTGGCCCAGTGTGTTGTGATTCGCTAACCGCTTAGTTCGCATTGTACGGAAACGTCATGCCCCCTTACCATTACGGGTAGTTGCATGCTCCCGGGGGCAGGATTTATGTAAATATCAGGGTTAGTGATGTCACAAACCCGGGAAGAAGGTCATTGTAGTCCCTACCAGCCTTTTTTGTAGTCCTTAAACAGCGATTTCTCACTTTGCATTGAACTTTGAGTGTCATAACTTTGCAGACGTTGTTTATGCTCTAACAGCAACATTACACACTAAGTACAGTTAAAATCAACCACCCCTTTAATGGAAACATGCCATTCAAAAGCTTCACAGTTACAATGATAACTTTGCGGTTTGACTCAAAGATATAAAACAAACTTATGTTCATGACCCAAATCCTGTTTTGGTGCTCTAAATAAATAAATAAATAAATAAAATTGTTTGTAATTAATTTCATTTATCATTATTTATTTTAATGTGTAGAGTATTATCATACTGATAGAACACTGCTAATATATATAAAACACTGAACTGTTCCTTAATAAATTATATATTTAATTACATTAACGTTTTTCCATTATTACTTTTATTATTTATTTTATACGTAATATAAAAAAATATAAAAAACACTGAATAGATAATATTTTTATTTTTAGATAGGAATTAACTATTCCTCAGTTACTCACTTTTTAGATTATCTCTAATTTACTACAACATTTATTGTTGTTGAAATTAATATTAATATTGTCATACTATTTATTATCACACTCATAATACTTTGCCAACACATATAAAATACTTTCACATTTGAAGTACTTTCAATTTTCATATTTCCTTTTTCATGTTCAGATACACACACACACACACACACACAGACACAGACACAGACACAGACACAGACACACACACACACACACACATACTTTCTTAAATAGAAATGAATTATACATTATTAAAATTTTATATTATGTATTACTCACTATTTAAATTATAAATATTTATAATTATTATCACATTCAATATCATTGAAATTGTCACTGTGTATTATCAGTACTGTCCTTAAAATTGTCTTTTTTCTTTTTTTGTAATTTTTATTACACTCAATACTATGTTTCCAATATGCTATTACACTATGTACCATTATATGTCATGCCTATAAAACACTGAAAAACTGAAACAATGGTAAAGAGAGACTGGCAAAGGATGAAGGAATTTTGGTTAATCATGTTCCCCAACCGCCAGACTGGAGACATAAATCTCAATTTCTCTTGTTGGACTCCCCTCTGTGAGATCCTTATTGTATGAAGTTCCCATGAGCACAAGGTCATTCACAAATCAACTGAAGTTCCAAAGCACTAATGATCAATAAGGACCGGCACATATGAATTACAGAGCTGCCATCTTTAAACTCCCGGCCTCTGTACACTTTCCGTCCTCTACTGTGTGTGCAAATATCTGATGCATGATGCATCTACAGGTGTTTCTTTGTGGTAGAGGGATGCTGGTGAGTGCTAGACACAACTGCAGCTTCCTCAAACAGCTGGTCAACAGTTGCCCGCTGTGGCACATAAAAGCAGGCCAGGGCAGAGCATTGTGGGCGCATGAATATGAGAGAGGCATCATCGCTTTCTGTTTCCCATAAATCAGTGCACATACAGCGCTTAAGTTAACCCAGGCCTGCCAAAACGGTATCTGTGACAAAATATGCTTGTGGTGGGTATCATATTCCCTTTTTCACTTTGAATGATGATTATAAACAGCATCACACAGATAATGTGACCCATTCATGAATAAGACTGCTTTTACATGAGACTAAATGGAGGAGATCAGTGTGTCACAAAAGAAAACAATCGCAAGGCCTTGTACGTTTCACTTTGCCAACATTTTTTCCCTCTCAACAGGAACACCGCCTGGATTCGGTGTGTAAAATGGGATTTTTGCCTATTAGATTCATCTATTAAAAATGTAGGCTACTAAAACTGTACTAACACATTTCATGTTTGACATTTAATTTCCTTTCTAAAACAATTACACTACAATCTACCATCAGCTGCATAACTCGGAATTTGAATAAATCTGTGTGGCTAAGTGCTGAAATTATGCAGAAATCTGAGGAGAAAAAGAAACAATAATGTAATGAATGAAACAGCTAGGAGTTTGATTAGCTTTTAAAAGTTGTGCGTTTGTGAATACTTACATTATGATGTCGGAACGTGAAATAAATGACTGTGTGTGAAACTCATTTCACTTTCTGACAGTTGGCGTTAGTATTGGACTTGCCAAATGTCATGATTTCTGCCATACTCATTGAGCACAATCTGAGTGCTGGATTCTCCAGACTCTCATAAGTGGTCTGGAGCCTTTCTGGTGCGAGGGGACTATCATCAGTAATATGTGTTCCCCAGGCTCTCAGACAGGTCTGTGACCATCAGTAACCACACCAGAGTCTTCACGCAATCATTTACTGTAGGAGATCATTAGCAGCCTGCAGTGAAGAAGAATCTGAAGCCAGATATGTCAGATCACGGCGCCTTACTATTCCAAGGGGGTCTTTCTCTCTAAAACCTTTTTGTTCAGTCATTCTTTGTTCTTTTACAGGACTTTTAAGGGTGAGCTGTATAATTTTTACCACTACAGAGTGACTTTAGTACTATAGGTTTCCCAAATATCTTCTATTGCTTAGAAAAACAGATAGTCAGATATAAAAAACAATGGTAAAGCCAATTTTGCCATGTGAGGCTGGTCCAAGAGGTCAAAGTTCAAGTATTATAGGTCGAGTAGTCGTATCTTCTCCAAGTAATCTTCGGAAGTCTTCATTAAAGGAGTGAAGGCTTCACTTCACACCTGTATATGATTCTTTCCATTATCTAAAGCTGGGAAAAACAAGGAGGTTACTGTCATGACCTTGAAGTCGTTTGCCTTCTCTTCTCTTCCTGTATGAGATTAACAAGAGCGAAAGGAGGGTTAGAGGAGTGATCAAACGAGCAGTAACTCAGGACAGGGGAACCTATACAGAGTGTGGGGGAGGGTCGGCAGAGAGGTGGGATGCAGAGACCTAGAGGCCGTCACAGTGAAGAAACATTGACAGATCACTCAGGTGCAGATGTAGGGGAGGTCTGAAGATGAGTAGCATAGTATGACAACAAAGATAAAGCAGGACTAAACAGAATGTTGCTAAAGAGGAAAAAAACAAGGCCACATAATGTGTAAAAAATGGGTGAAGGGATGATCGGTGGTGCAGTTCTGAGACACTAATGCAGATTTGTGGAAGAGAAAATCTAAGCAGGCCAAAAATGTATTGATGTCACTGCCAGCAAACTAAATTGGAAAATTAATTAATTAATTAATTAATATTAGCTATTATTATGTCTTAGAAGCCATATAATGTATTTTTATTAAAATAAATAAATACTCCAAATTTACCAAAAATTACACTATTGTAATATGCATATATTTGTTTGTTTATTAAAGAGCAATAGCTCTGCATTAAACAGCTGTATGCATATAACAATAGTATTTATTTATTTATTTATTTGTTTTAGAGTATTTGGGAGTATTCATATATCAGTGTTGTTATTGTTAATTAAATCTAAAAAAATGCTTTGGTAATTAAACTAAAATATAAATATTAGGTGAGAAACGTAAACCTAAAAAAAACTTGGCAATTTACTGAAATTAACTGATGTACTAAAATTACTAAAACTTAAAAGGACTGGAATTAAATCTAACTAGAATTATTAAAAAAAAAAAAAAAACTAATAAAACGACAGAAACACAAAAAAAAAATTAAATGAAAAATATAAAATAAAAGCCAATTCAAAAAAAAAAAAATACTATAAGCGTAAATAAATGAAATAATAATAACAAATATGCACTTAAGTATGCAAATATTGCATGGACCCTAACTTACTTACTTAACCATGTTCAAGGGTGTCCTACTCAAGTTTACACAAGTTTTCTTTGTTTTCCAAAGAAATTCATTTATAATAATTGATAGGTGAACGCTTGGTCCACGCAGGATATGGTTGTCCAGGCTGGCTCTGGAGCCCCTGCCTCTGGTCCATATGTCAGAAGAGGAAGCTGTCTGCCTGGGCAGAGTCTGCCGTATATCTCTCCTGCACCAAGGGAGCTGCTCCCTGCCTCTCATTTCCTCAAGGGAGTGCATGGTGATAAATGGAGGGAGGATACCATGTGCACACAGCAGGGGTGGTGAACAGGTCAGAAAGACACACTCGTAGACAGAAATCTCACATACTTACTCAAACACATACACACACACGTTGCATCAGAGCATCAAAAATGTCTTCTAGATGTTGCAATGCATTGCAATCCTTTTGATTTATTCGGTCTAGAACAGTGTCTTTACATTGTGGGCTTGCAATCACTCTCACACACACACAAAGTATGCTACAGATGGACCCTGTTATCCATGGGTTTCATGTTCAGAACTGAGTACCACCATACACTGGTGAATGGATGTTTTGAGAATCGAAGCATTACAGTATGGACATGGAGTGACGGATTTCATATAAGCTTTGGGGAGCAGCGATGGACAGCACAAGGAAATGGGCGGGAGAAGGTGGGGGCCGGCTAGTTAGAAACACATTTTTTGATTGCTCTCATGTGTGCGGGATTATGTACTGCTCTCATTACTCTGCGAGTGCGTTCAGTGCTGGTGTGTTTACATTGCCGGACCAAAAACGTGCGCTCAGCCGGGCGTCTGTTTACAGATGCAGTTGGACACATCCTCAACCGGCAGCCTTGAGAGGTAGTAGCCCCCCGGCTCCGGGGCATGCTAAAGATATTATATTCGTTTATGACTAAACAACAGGAGAGTGAGCGCTGCAAGAGAAACATGCAGTCAGAAACAGATGCACCGCAGGAGAGAGAGAGAGACAGAGAGAGAGAGAGAGAGAGAGAGAGAGAGAGAGAGAGAGAGAGAGAGATATTTGGGTGATCAGAGCTGCTTGTAATGATCATGTTCCCTGGCCAGCTTTTCCATCCCATACTGCTAGTGAGACATCCGGAGTTCAAATGAGGCACCTAGTCGGTATTGTTACACAAATATAGAAATCTCGCAGTAAACCATTGAGAAATACAGATACGGCCTGTAAACGGCAGCCCGCCTGTGCTTGGACAACCGCCCGATGTGTCCATGCTGAATGAACTACTTCAAGATATAAATATGATTCGCTTCCTTATATAAACTACATTGATGTTGATAGAGAGGGAGCACAGGCTGAAAAGCATATATACAGGCGTACAGTTTCAGCTCCATAAATCTGAGCTCCCCTGCAGAGAGGGATGAAACTGCCTCCTACAGGGCTGGAATGGACAGGGAGAAAGTGCCTCATATATCACATCAACAAAAGATGCTTCCTCCAATGCTGGCTTGGAGATATATTTCTTTCTTGTTCTTTTTTGGAAAGGTACAGTAGAAGCAAAACGGCAACATGTTCGCCAAAAGCAGAACAGCGCACAGCTCTTGAGCGTACTTATCTATTACTCAACCTGCTCTCCAATCCAGTGAAATCACTAATAATAACTCCGGTTCTTGATAATTTATTAATTTTCCCTCAAATTTATTCCTTTTCACTCAAATCCATTTGACCTAAAATATTCATGTTTCTCTGATGGTTGCATTACATGCAGGTATGCTTTTCAAAATGCTGGAGAGCTGTAACATTTAAAAAAAAAATGTTTTTGAAACAAGTGTCTTACAGTATGTTTACCAAGTTAGAAGTTATAGGATCAAAATTATAGTAACACTTAGTAATATGTTGGTGTTAATAGCCTCATAGGCAGCGTGCTGAAATATAGAGCTGTTGCGCTTCTGGCGTTTCCAATTCGAATCCCGGCTCATGGACCTTTGCTGATCCCATCCCTCTTTCTCTCTCCCAAATCACTTCCTGTCTAAATACTGTCCTATCATAATAAAGGCAAAGTCGCCAAAAAAAATTACAATTTAAAATAACTGTTTTCTATTTTTATATATTTAATTTATTCCTGCAATGGCAAAGCTGAATTTTTAGTAGACATAATTCCAGTCTTTAGAAATTATTCTAATCATATGCTGATTTGGTGCTCAAGAAACATTTCATATTATTAATGTGGAAACTAGTTGTGCTGAAACAATTATACATTTTTTTTAAGGATTCTTCAGTGAATAGACATTTCAAAATAACATAATTTATTTGAAATCAAATTATTTATAACAACATAAATGTCTTTATTGTCACTTTTTAATGTGCCCTTGCTGAATAAAATGACTAAACAGTGTTTATAAAATTTAAACAGTAGAGAATGGTGCTAGCAACACTAAGGTCATGGGTTTGATTCTCTGTGAAAGCAAAAACTGATCAAATGTAAATGTGTGCAACATAAGTTACTTTGGTAAAAACTTTTGAATGGTTGTATAATGGTTGTCTTGTTTTCATTTCATTGTTTTCATTTTTAAATTTTAATCTGACAGTCTAATAGTTTAATTAATTATTAGCTTTTCATTAACTCAAGAAGGCAGTTCCCTCACAAATCCCATTTTGGGAATCCCTGGTTTACAATTACACAGAGCTTTTCAGAGAGTGAGGGAAAATCTTCAAACATCACCAACACACAACATCTCCCCTGGACTAGAGAGAAGACCAGTGATGTAGCCAATCCATTACATAATTAATACATAATTAGGCCATGCTTGACAAAAGACAATCTGCAAATTTAGCTGGGATGAGGCAGTTTAACTTTTTGATAAACCTTGGGGTTTTAAGAGATTACTCAAACTTCAGCGGGAAACCAGGTGAGAGCAAATGGTTGGTTTAGGAAGCAAGTCCAGTTTCAAACACTCTGATTCATAGTGTTACAGTATAAAACCATGATCAAGAGGGCTATTACCTAAGTTTTTCACCAAAGTATTTATTTTTGTTATAAAAAGGCTTTATATTCATTTCAGGCTATAAACATATTAGTCAGGGCAGTTGCTTTATTCCTGTTTAACTGGGTGCAGAATATCTGACATTTAATGTTACCTCCTCAAGGATCTAAGAGGAAGTGAGAGTAACTCTAACTACAGAGCTACCCACACGAGATGAAGATTCATGGTCAGGTGTTAACGCACCTTGAGTTTGTTTTCCTTTCTCACCACAAGTAGATTGGAGGGAGAAAGAACCAGAGTGTGAGAGAGAGAGCAAGAAAAGGAAAAGGTGATGAAAGAAACCATCTGGCCCAGGAGCTAATGTACATCAACACATTAATCCTCTATCCCAGAGTGATGAGTAGGAGCAAAAGAGAGAGAGAGAAGAGCAACAGAAGCTTGGAAAATTAGAAGCGTCAAACATTAGTACCTCTTCCATCTCCAGGGAATTTGACTGACCAGTGCTAAAAGATCCATATGCAAGCAGAAAAAAGGCACAACACCGACAGGATCCGGATGAAGCTGAAAAAAAGTGAGATGGAAATATGTAATGAAAACCTAGTAAAGATGAATAATAAGATAATATATTTTCATCTTAGAAAAGAAAAAATGTGTTTTTCAATACTGTTTTATAAAATACCAGTAGACACATGGGTAGCAAAAGGCCACACTGAAGATCTCTGTTTTGGTCCCATTTAAACATGGAAATAAACAGACTGTTAAAGCGTAAATTAAAATGTAAAATGATTACGAATTATTTAAAAATCTGCACTAGTTTTTGTTCAATAATACAATAAAGTGACAATGATCATCTGAACTTAATACAAAAGATGTTCTTTGGATAATTCAAAAATCATGCTAGATCACATGATAATCAGGTTTGACAAACTTTTAAAGCTCATGCTGCTGTCAATAAAGCAAATGGGGGACAAACAAAAATATTAAGACATTCACATTTTTCAAATTTCTTTGTTGGTAATGTAAGATCATGACAACTCTCAGAGGGTTTGGCATGGTAATGTACATGACTACATGTCAGCATGTAACAAGTACTGTTGCTGCACATATAACCCCCATAGCATCATGAATCACCCCACAGCAGATCTATACAGGTGGAGCTGGGGAAGTTGGAGGGTTTCTGAAGCACGCTGCAACAGCTACAACAAGCACTTTCCAAGTATTTGAATGCTGAGCAGCAAGCTCATTGGTTCTTTTTGTATCAGCAGCCAATCAGCTGCGCCATGTGATGTCATTATGTCAAATTGAGTTAGACCTATCAGACTGAGCCATCTAGAGTTTCATGCCAGAACTTTGGATTTGTAATGCAATTTAGAAAAAACAAAATAGAAGCATTTCCATGAATGTTCTCAGATTTGTGAACTGTATTTTATAATGTCTGTATTTGAGGGAACCTGTAACGTTAACTATTAAATGGTGTAAAAATTTACTTACAATCACAATTTATGTATAACAATCAATCAATAATTGAGATAAAATATAGTGTGAGAAAACACGAAAGACTTTAATATGGGATAAAATACTTACTAGGTATGTTTACATTTCATTAATCCTGTTTAATTCAATCTGATTTCAGATTTTAAACGTTCTGGAGAAAGCCGCTGCGATAATGTCACTGAAACTACTGTGAGCAGAATTGTTGTTTTTGCCTTGATGACATATTTAAAAAGAAATATATGTAAGAAGAGAAAATATTTAATAAATATTCAGTCTCCTCCACTGACCAGTTTGTAAAACTCAAGATGTAAATAAATATATGCATGTTCATAATACGCAAAACATATGTAAACAAATCAGATCAAGAAAACAGTTGGATTCAAGTGTTTAGGCCTACATGCTTAGATTTTCCTATTGATCTGATTATTTCAGGTCTACCACCTCTTCCAATCTGATCAAGCAATTTCATCCGAGCTTTTAATTTCAATTTGATTTCTAATGGATTATTTGTTTCCGTGTAAAAGTACAGAAGAGACTGACAAAGTAAAATCAGTTGATGACTGCTTAAGACTGGTTGAGTTTCAGGACACTGTGAGTTCATTTATGAAACAGGTCAAGCAAAAGCTTTTAGGGGGTTGTTTAAAAGAAAATAAGACTGGTATAGTTTGGCATTTCACACCTGTAATTATTGTATTTCATATCCACTCATCCTCTCAGAATGGTGGAGAAATTCAGTAGAGCACAGGACCCAAACCACCACACTTTTTCACCCACTGAGCCCATGAAACTTAAACTGGCAGTAAAAAATAGTCTGTTTCAATTATTGTCATCCACCTTACATGATCAAACTCAAAGACCACCACAGAACCACCATACCCTTTGCTTCTGTAAACAGGAAGGGATGTTGAATTGTCTCTGTAAGGTATTGTGGGCATCTCTCTGGCATTCCAGCTGACCTTACTGGGTTTCGCCTCATCTATCAGCCACCTTGTTTTTTATGAGAAGAGAGATCGATAGAGCTGTACTCTATAAAAGTTAGTTTAAAAGCACACTCTCCACCCCCCCTCCCCCCACCCCTGTTGGAGCCGCAGTGAAGCGTGTAATTGTAACACCATGTCCGAGGCTGGAGAGAACTCACAGGCCAAATTGCCTGTGTCATCGCCCATGTCTGGCCGTGAAATACTGGGCCTGACGTCATCGCCCCTCACGGAGGGAGGCAAGTGATCTCTGGGAGAGAGGGTGGAAAGGCATGTTAACGTTGAGAGAGGGGGGTTCCTGCTGGGAATGGTGGATCTGCTCAGATCGTTATATCCTATTCCCTTGATAAGCATTTAAAATTATTGCCTATTCCTTTTGCTCTTTAAATGTTGCTTCCGCTTTGTCCTGTTCTCTTCCTCCAGTGTGCCCATATCCCTCTCTTCATCTTGTCCTGTGTTTGTTTCATGGCTATAAACTGTCTCAGTGTTAACTTCTCTCAACCCTGTAGTGAACTCTGGAACTATGAACAATCAGAGGAACCACAGAAATCTTCTAGTATTCAAGAAATTTCAACCAGGTCAACAGAGGTGAAACGTGATCACTCTTCCAGTGGTGCAAAGATGCAAAATCATCATTTACTCATCCTCATTACTCATACTCATCTTCTGTGAAAGACAAAAGATGATATTCTTAATAATGTTTCTTTTTGTCCAATCAAAGTCAATATGGTCCACTGTTGTTGTTTTGGACCCCAAGTAAAGTAACTTTTCCTGTAAAAAATAAAATTACAGGTAAAAAGCTGAGCTATAATAAAGAAAATCTTGAAAATCTTAAAATGAGAAATGTTGGCTTAAGAACTAACTGATATAAGGTTTAAGTTCTAAAATGACTAGAACTGAAATTAAAATAAATTAAAGCTACTGCAAATAGAAATATTAAAAACAAAATAAAAAAATGACAGACATAAAATTACTAAATTAAAACAGAAAAAAAAGAAAATATAAAGAAGGCATATCAAAATAAAACTCAATTCTATAAAGGTATATAAATAACATTCTTTAAAATATCTTTGTATGTTGCACAGAAGAAAGAAAGTCATTAAAGTTTGGAATGACATGAGGGTGAGTGAATGATGACAGAATGCAAATTTTGCTGAATTGTCCCAAAAGAAACTGTCAATGATGCCTATTATGATAGCAGGATCTTTGATGCTGTTGTTTGCGATTGGTTACACAAGATGTTTTGTAGACTGGCAGCAGCTGCCATGCATGCTGATGAATGACTACTTTCCCCTTTTTAAGTGTGTGACACATGAAATATGACTGGGATCATCTGTACCTGATCCACTGGGAGATCACCAGAGGGAAAAAAAGCATTAACTATGACCTTGAGTTTCTGATGTGCACGCACTGAGTGCTGGCTCTCCAACTAGGTTTAACATGCGCACTCACACACACACACACACACACTTGTGGTTGTATATCTGTTTCATACGCTCCCTCTCACTCATCTGAAACCTGACCATAAGACTGACCCCTTTTCAGGGGCTGAATAGCACTATGGAATAACTAGATGAACCAGGTCTATTTATAATCCCTAAGCTGTGTTTATTCTAAAGTAAGATGACTAAGAAAGACACTTCTCAGAACAGTAGTTTCATTTCAGCCATGCACCACGGAGGCCAAATCCAACTAGAGATGTGCGTCAAGTCTCATAACCCTGTGGTCTCCGTTACATTTTGGACCATGTTAGGCTCTGGCATCCACCCTAAATCCCACCTTCGTCACAATACTGAGTCCTACACATGCAGCCCTGTTGCCTGGCTGCAGTTCAGTTTATCTGGCATGATGCAGTAAAGATAGAGAATGACATTTGTAGGGTAAAATTGCACATTTAAGTAAGAGAGCAACATTAACGTTATTAAAGGAATATTTTGATTTCTGTTGACCATTAAAGGCCACATAAGAGACAACACAGAGTTCTCATATCGTTACTGATTTTTTTTAAAGACATTCAAAGAAGATATAGTGTGTCATCCTTTATACTTTATAACTGCAGCTTGCTGAGAAACTCATAATTTACTCTTTTGAATAGTTAGCACAAGCTGTTCTTAACAAAAGGAACCACTTAAGGGGGCAGTACTTTTTAAATATCCATCTATTCAATGAATCACTCATAATTTAATCAGAACCATATTTCTCTGGCACAAAACAGCAAGGATTTTTGAATAAATTAATGTCAAATTAGGGTGACAGCAATTAAAACTAAATACTACTAGAATACAGATGAATACAATATACAATATACATTATTACAATATACAATATACATATTTACAATATACATTAACTGCTTTCTATTATAATATAAAATATAAAATAATATAAAATAACTGCTTTCTGTTTTAATATATTTAAAATGTATTTTAGTCCTGTGATGGAAAAGCTGAATTTTCAGCATTATTACTTCAGTATCACACGATTCTTCAGAAATCATTCTAATATGCTGATTTGCTGCTCAAGAAACATTTCTTATTTTTTAATCAGTGTTGACAACAGTTGTGCTACTATATATTTTTATGCAAACCATAATGATTTTTCAGGACACTTTAATGAATTGAAAATTCAAAAGAACAGCATTTATTTGAAACAGAAATCATTTGTAACTTTAGTTTATACATGTCTTTACTACCACTTTTGATCAATTTAAATATTAATTTCTTAAAAGAAATCTTACTGACCCAAAACCTACGAATGGAGAATGATAGAACAGCAAATGATTTACAAAAAAAAAAAAAAAAAAAAAAATTAAACTCTTTAAACTGATTAAACTGAAGTAAACCGATTCACTGAGAAAAATTAGACTTTCCAAAATCAAGTAATGCTTAAAGTAATAAGTAAAGTCTGGTACTGCACTGTTGGTACAATGCTGATAGAATCACCTGTTTCTGGCAGAAATCTTGATCTACCTCACATTTTGTGTTTCTGGTTTCATTCAAGCCAGAAGTATTTTAATATCATTGGCCAACCTCAGAAAGTCTGATTCAGTATTCTTATGCAAAAACTCTGCCATCTGCACTAGTGTTTTCCCCACATGTTTTAGTTTCTCTAATCATATGTCATACATCAACTGAGTGTTGGACTCTCTATGGTGGATTATAATAACACTGAGATGACCAAATCATTGTACTATGCCAATAATACTTGTATTCTCTACTATTTGTTCACAGAGTGAAATAACTTAATATCTTTGTATGATATATAGCCTATAATTTAAATCCATTCCCAATGCTCTCCTAATCTGATATGTGTGACACAGAAAACCAAATCCACCAGATCTGCCTCTTCTATCTCTCTCGTTTCCTCTTTTCTCTTCTGCCGACCCAGCTGTGGACAGCTGCTCCGAATTACCTGGAGGTATTAGTAAGGGTTCCCCCGAGAACGTGTACAAGCAAAAATTACGTGTGGGTTCCGTGTGGTCTCAGTCCATTTTCAGCTGCGATACAATTTGAACCTCTAATCAAGCGTGTCCCCATCCAGATAAGCCAGAAACTCCACTAACCTAACAAACTGCTTACATTCCTAGTATTTGACCACATGAGCTTTGTTTTTCATGCAGCTTTAGGATAATGGAGAAGAAGTAAAGCGAGTGTGAAGGAAAAATGCATAGCATGGAATTTACTCATTTTTGGCACTTCCTCCCTCAACCCGCGTCTCCCACCATCACCCTCTGCCTACAAATGAAACAATTTATAAAAGTCATCCGATGACAGAGGTGTCACGCCTGTATAAAAGAATGTTTCTAAGAAAGTCAGAGCACATGCAGACCGCCTGGATACAGATGTCGGCCCACCTGAAAATACAGCTTTTGCTTCTGATCAGAGCAGCAAAAAAGGCCTCTGTACAAACTAACAGATGTATGGGATTCTGTTGCATTTCATTAACAGTTGCAAATGATTAACTAGAAAGATCATGGTACGGTCAGATTTACCATTGCTCTGCAAAATTCTGTGAACAAAATCCAGTCATTTCAATGGGAATTGTCACAATGAAAAATGATGGACTGATGGACTTCCAGTGGCAAAGAAACTAGAGGTAAAGGTAACAATTCAGTATAAGGAGCAATTCTCACTATTAACTTGTTGCTTATTAGCATGCCTATTATTAACACACTGGCTGTTTATTAGCACTTATAAAGCACATATTCTGCATAACCATACTCTACATCCCTAATCTTACCCAATACCTAAACTTAACAACTACCTCAACCAGCTTCCCTACTCAAATTTTGTATCAGGTTCAGGTTTGATGGACTTTTGACACACAAATTCACAAACATCAACCAATAATAAGCCTTTTGGTATTCAGTGACCTCTGTGTGTGTGGAGATTCATAACATAGTCCATTTGGAAAGCAGTTATTTAGGGATGGTTTGTTTGCTAGCCAGCAGAATAGCTTTGGTTGTTCATTTCATCATCATTATTTCACTGAAGGTATTTAGTCCTGTATCTGATATACTGTATTTAGTATCTGGTCCCTTGTCATTTCACTTGCAAAATTTTGCTGAGCAAACAGTAAATGTGAACTTCAGATATACAGTAGATGACAAAAGTTGATATCTAAACTGAAATGCTACTGTATATGTAATAATTTTACATTTCAGTACGAAAAAAAATTAAAATATTTACATAAAAAAATTTACGGGTGAGTCGGAGAACACATTCTTGCATTTGTCTCACATTTTGGGAAGCTGTATTATTTTAATAACAATATTCTACTTTGAAAAACATCCTTTGTCTTACTAAAAAGCTTTGTAAGCACTAAAGAAAAGATCACTTCTTCTGGCCCGCTACACGTGATTGACTACTTCATTTATAAGTGTGATTGATCTGTTCTTTTGTTTTAAATTAGAATATAACATGTTTTAATTTCAATTTAAGAGTCTAAAAAAGGACCAAAAATTGACTAGTGTCCAAGTGTTTTAGCACCTGAAGTCTAGTGAGAGTAATAAACGTCAGGAGGATATTTATAGCGTAGTATATGGAGAATGTCCAAATCCCCGCTCTGCAATAACGCACATGCATCTGCTAACCACATCAGACCAAATTCTCTCTTTTTCATTTGTTCCCTCTCCTTTCCTCTGATAGTAAGGTGAGATAATAGAAAAGTATATAGTATCAGCCCCTACTGATCTCCCACCTCACTTTCTATTCATTTACACATTCTCTGGAAACCCAGCAGGCCCCTGGCTCCAGGTAAATTTAGCTCACATTCACCTTTAAGAAGTTAAATGAAGTTTGATATCAGCTTCAGATTATTACTGATACCGCTGGGTGACAGGCCAGTGTTATCTGGCCAAGTAAAGTCCCACATACACAGCGATTTATATGATACTCATTCAATCTTAAGTGCCAAACCACTACTTCTAATGATTTTTATCCATGTAACACTTTTCAGTGTTGATTTAACATTTTACAGTGCTCAAGTTACTGCATTGATACCCAAGTAGTAAACTGTATCTGCTATCCAACAGGTTCACCATCTGAAAACACAAAGAAAAGGTGTCAAAATGACTGAACTACAATTTGTACATTCTCTCAGCAACAGTCCTTGCCAGTGCAAAACTTGCCATTACAAAATTGTGAATGGTTGCCATGATGTTGCTAGTGTGTTCTGGGTGGTTCTCAAAAATAAAAACAAAGTAATTGAGGGAAAATAAAAAAAAAATATGACACATCTTGATTTTTTAAAATTTTATTATTTAATGTAGATTAGCATTAGCATTATTATTTCAATATATTCATAATAATTAATCGATTTAAAGTCTTTCTGCTGCCCCCTTAAAGGTTTGCTGGCTGAGCCTCTGGCTGAGAACCAATGATATAAAACTATAGAATATTTTCACACATTTTACTGTTTAATATTTATTATTTTTACCAGTCAATTAACTTAATCGATTACTTATAAAAATGACACACTTCTTCTCAAAAAGCGACATAATTTGAGGCATCATTCATGTCTGCAGAACAAAAAGTGAGGAATGAGTTACACACCCACATTTAAGGATAAAAGTTTCATTTATATCCCTAACCAAAAGTATGAGCAATAATAATAGTGGTGCTTGAAAGTTCTACTAAAAACAGAAACTTAAATGTTTTATTGGAGCAGCTAACAAGCAGCACTATGTTATTAGAGGACTTTGGTGTGAAGGAGTTGTGGGGTCGCTCTTGCACAGCCAGTGTGCTGGTGGTATTTTTAAAGATTCATCAGTGACCACAACTACTTTTCACTGCCAGCCTGAGCCAGATACATCAGAACTCGTGAGCATGTGTGTGTCTGGCCATATCCAAGGTGCTGAGAGCATGTTTGGAGAGCATGAGGAGCATACATTTGAAATAAAGTTTCTAGTAAACATGTGAAAGAGTAAGAATGAGTGAGTGTGAAGGACGAGGATCCAGCAGCATTGAAAATGTGTGTTTGAGAGAGAAAGAGAGAGCATGTGTGTGTTTCTGACCGTATAAATCATTTCAGCGCAGCTGCAGCCCGCTCCCCGTTCCCCGATCTATCCGAAGATAAGCCTTCTCAAATCTCCCTCCGACATCATCTGGCTCTTCACTGACTTCTCAGGTTCGTCTGGAAGCACGTGTGTGTGGATTGCTGCAACTGTAGATGGCATTAAAATGAAATAAATTTATATCAGTATCAGCTGATACATAATTGTTGATTTTCACAGATTACAATAAAAATAAAACAGGACAATATTGGAAAACATACAGACAATTTTATTTAGTATCTGATAAAATATGCGTGTGTGTGTGTGTGTGTGTGTGTATACACACACACACACACATACACACACACACACACACATACATATATTCGCCCTGCCTCACAGAGGACAGTTTAGGTTGCAAAAGTACAGAGGAGAGTGTGAATTTTCAATTTAAATTGCTTTATCCACATGTAAAGGGCATGTGGGTGGACAGGGTGATTTTAGCAGGGGGGATTGAGAGAGTTCAGGGAGTAAGAAGAGAAGAAAACAGCAGATGGACTTTGGATCAGTCTCACAGTGACTTGGCAGTCAGATTTCATAGTTTGCACGTATGGAGTGATTCTCTCGTTCAGTCATACATACAGACACACACACACACACACACACACACACACACACACGCACGCACACACACACACACACACACACACACACACACACACACACACAGTAAAAAAAAAATAAAAAAAGAGACCGAAAAATAGATAGAACTTGAAATTATTTAAATTTTAGGATTCTTTTTCGAGACTAGATGTTCTGACAACGTTTGCAGCATAATGTAAATAAATGTAAATAAAGTGCCTTAGTGTAACTGTGGCTTTTGCTAAAAATGTATTATTAAATCCTCTGTACTTACAGATATACTCAGAAATTCCTTGCTGTAATACTGACCACAAAACATAAACATTACCATAAGGGCAGATAATCGAAATAAGTAAAAACAACATGTGTTTACACGCATTACAGGTACAAGATATATAACTGGTAGAAGCATCAGTCATCATATTCAGGCGCTTGTCATAATAAAATGCTGTGTAGTGATTTGTCAGCAGCTCTATGGGCCAGCCTGGGCAACAGAGTGTGTTTTTTGGAGCCTGGCCTTTTGCACGGGCAATATAACACAATAAGGTTACATTAGCCGTTACTTTTCCCTGTAGAGATATACTTAATGAGCTGGAGACATCTCCAAACCCAGCGCTAACAGTCGCTCCTCACACCTCAGGCGAAGGGGCAACAAGAGTGTGAGTGTTTTTGTGGTCAGGCGCATCATGGCTATAAACCAGACTGAAATACATATTAGCGCCAACATGTTTACAGTCCTTGGGGAATGTTATAAAAAAGAAAGACAAACATTTTTTTTTTGTTACAATTTTATATTACACATACATTTGGCTAAAATTTCTGTCCAAAGCATAATGAATAAATAAATAAAAACAATAAAATAAAATAAAATTATATAAAATTATATATATATATATATATATATATATATATATATATATATATATATATATATATATATATATATATATATATATATATATATATATATATATATATATTAATATCACCTCCATTAGATGACAACTGCCCATCCACTCATGTCCCTTCTACTGTGTGTTCATCTCAATATGATTAGCTCAGATCCATGTGCCTACAAGATTTGACCAGGAATGCAACTGATCAGCACAAAGTCTCAAGACTTATCACCGTACTGTGTGATCAGAGTTATTTTGTCTGTTCCCACAGGTGCCAGAGATAATATGGCTGGTCATGTGATGGACATGGGATGCCAGGGAGGTCTGAGCAGCCGAGAACAGAACCAGCGGCCTTCAGCCCGGTCTGGAATGCCAGTGTTAACAATCATCATGCGAACAGCGATGCAACCATGCAAAGCACTGACGTCACTTTACTGTACAACTGCAGGAATAACACCACTGACCCAATTCACAAGGATCTCGAATTTAGATTGCAGTTAAAGAAAGATCATCACTTTACACGTGATTTTAATTCAGAACCTTATTCTAATTGTTCCTCCACTCAAATTGTACTTGTTCGCTCAGAACCCTGTGTCACACAGAGTCTCGTGCCAGCAGTTTTCACAGATCCCACAGTCACACACGTCCAATCTGATCATAGCCACGGGTTGAGGTGTTAGATAATACTATTTCAAGTTTCCTCAACACATGGATCGTTTCTTAATTAAACATACTAATTTGATAATGACACCTAATAAACCTATTCCCAGATCATGAATAAATAAAATAAAAATAAATAAAATAAAAATATATAATAATATAATAAATAAAAATAAATAAATTAATTAATAAAATTAATTAATTTTGTTATGATGAAAAATGGGAATGTTATGATACTTCTAGTGTATATTTCACACTTATATGTAAAATACCAATAAATATAACTACACATAAAAAATAAATTAATTAGATTTCTTCAAACTGATGTGCTTCTCCGTCACTTTTCATTTCTAACATGACCAAATAAAGTTTTTTTTATTTATTTTTTTTTTACTTAATTGTTTTCTAAAATGCTTGGCATGATAGTAATAAAAGCAGTATTTGGTACAGTGATTGATGTCATTAAAAATATCAAATAATTAAACAAATTATACTTAAGCCTTTTTTTTTAAATAAAGCTTTTCAAGGAAAACAGCAAACTATAATTTTAATACAATATACATTTTATATAAAAGTATTGCACAGGAAAGTTCTGAAGAATTTAACATTTCATAGCTTTCTAATTAGAATTTATTAAAATCATAAAATCAATCAGAATAGAAAAAGACCCACAAAATGCTGCCTTTGGATTGTCAATAAATACCTATCATAAAAGTATACGTGTAAATCTGTTTAAAAATATATTTTAAAAGTAATTGGGGTTCCTTAAATCACAATTTTAATATGTAATCCTACATGCCATGATCTGGGCAGCAGGATGTAGTGACAGAGACAGAGAGAATTTAGTGGGTCAGGACACATGCACAAACCCCAAACATTCAGTGACTGACCTCATTAACTCAGAACAGACACTAGCATAGCTACCAGTCATCCCTCTCATTAACACGGCCCTGGGGTACAGACAAGGAAAAGAGTGGCAGCTGTCCATAGGGAGCTAAAGCATTCTTGTAGTACAGACTCATCCTCCCTGAATTAGCTCCCGTGACCCTGCAGACCCTCTGCTGTAGGGAGGTGACCTCCACCTGCCTCGGCCCAGACATGCACCAATAACAATAATTCTGAATGCCTGCTTAATAGAAACTATCAAATCAGAGAAGACAGTAGTTCAAAACGTTCAGTATGTGGCTGTGATACTGAAGATTGAAGGATTAAGTGTTCTTTGAGAAGAAAATAGGCCCAACTGTTTCAGGCTAGGAGCTGATATGACCTGCAGTTGCTCAGAAACATCAAAGGAAATTCACTTTTGGAATTCATTTGCGCCTTCAGGGCAACTCTAATGCTCACCAGCTTGAGGATTCATCCCCTATGCACTTTAAAACTGAAATAAGTCATCTTATTTCAAAAAATGGTTTTTGAATATGCTTAATACATAATTTGAATATTCATATGTACTGTAGGCCTTGCTGCCTACATAGAAAACTGACTGTATACTGAGGCCACATGATAACGAAAATGGAACTAAACAACTAATTTGGAACACCTTACATAATCAGCAACTCTTACAAACATGCATCATATTAACAGCACTGCTGAGAAGTGAAAGAGACTTACTGTAACTCACACTTGAATCCAATTGTTTGGTGTTAGGATGTTGCTAAGCTAATGATGTGATACCATAAGCAAATATATATATATATATATATATATATATATATATATATAGAGAGAGAGAGAGAGAGAGAGAGAGAGAGAGAGATATATATATACATATATATCACACACACACAAATATTGGATTTAAAATTAATGTTTTTAAATATATTAAACTATTTTTATTGATACTTTTATAAGGTATATATACACAACCGTTTTAAAGTTGTTTAAAACAAAGTCTCTTATAGGCCTAATACTATTACATAAGAATACAGTAAACTTTTGTGAAATATTATTACAATTTAAAATAACTGCTATCTATTTCAATATGTTTAAAAATGTAATTTATTCCTCTGATAGCAAAGCTGAATTTTCAGCACTCATTACTCCGGTCTCAATGTGTCACATGATCCTTCAGAAATCATTTAATATAGTTCTCAAGAAACATTTCTTATTATTATTAATGTTGAAAAAGTTGCGCTGCTTAATATTGTTGTGGAAACAGTGATACTTTAATAGAAAGTTCAAAAGAACATTGTATTACTTGCATATATTACTTATTATATGAATATTATATTTAACATTATAAATGTCTTTCTTTATCATTGCTGATCAAATTAATGCCCCAAACCATTAAATGGCATTTCTCCGACTTCATCCACAAACTTCTCACTGATTTTGTCACAATGCTTTCTGGGATTATATTATCTGTTCCTCTATACATATAATTACATCTATAAGTACATCTATGATGCCCTGAAATGCTGTCTACATAGGCAGCTCACTAGGTTTTGGAACAGAGCAAGTATGAAGAAACTAAGTATAAGCACAGAGGAGCATCATTAATGACAAGGTCTACACCAGCGAGGCCTTTCATTTGAAGGGCTCTTCATTTACAAAATGATTATTTGTTTCACAGATGGCCACAGTTTTGTGTGTGTCCCTATTATGTCATCCAGCCCACAGAAAAATTCATTTCCTCTTAAAAAATGAGAAAAGCAGGAAGACTGGTTTGTAAAAGTGAAGCAGGCCTCACATTGACCATACTGTGCCTCTCACCGCAAATAAGAAATAAAACTTTGGTAAGAACAAAGCCCAAAGACACAATAAAAGATTGAATTACAACAAAAAACCACAGAGTATCACTCTAAATTGGAATTATAATACTCTGAATGAATGTTATACCAGACTTTACATCCCACCACGTGATGTGTCATATATCAAAGTTATATTATAGAGCACATTTCCATCTCACAGGCCTCAGAGGGATGGATAGATGGACAGCAGTGCCAAACACTGGACACCAAACTCAACCCTTATTACAGGCTTTAAATGATTAAAGTTCACGACCAAAAAGAGAGGTTATATATTATATATAAGATTTCATTTTATTATTATACTAAATTCAAAGCTATGATAATACAATAGCTGTACTGAAAAGGGACTCAAATTTAGAGGATGTGAGTCTGTTGTACTGTACTTCTTGTACAACCTACAATTTTGAATTTAGTTTAATAAAACATGAAAGAACATACATACTGTATATGTCCTTTTGGCCTAAATTGTGTTACAAAGGCATATCACAGTGCTTTTACATACTGTGCCAGCAGAGGGAGTTTTGAGTTTTCCTTTCACACAGAACACTTGCTTACTGAATGAAAAAAAAAAATTCTCTCATATTCTAGTACAAAAATGCAAAGTGTAAATGAAACGATTTCCCTTTACTTTGCATTTCTTAGTATGTCTTTGTATTTTTCAGACAAATATTTAAGTATGCTTTATGTAAATATGAATTACTTTCATTCAGAAGGGAAAAAATATAGGAAACTGCCATTTATGAACACTTCTATAGTTAGCTCAAAGTATGGTAAAATAAAATAAAGGTAGATTTAAGCTCATGGGGTACGGGGTGTTAAGTACACCTGTTGCGGGCTGAGAGCAGCGAACTCGGCAGATGAGTTTGGCAAGGTCGGTTCAGATCACGCAGGGGCCCCCATGGTCTCTGTGGATCTCCGGTGTGAATCCGCATGGATTGCACGAAACCTGTCAATCACAGAAAGGAAAAACATCTCAAGTTGGCTTCTGCTGCCTCTCTGAATCTGCAGGATAGATGAGCGTCACATTAGGCTGATACAGTGATATTCTCACAGTGGCGTTGTAACAAGATAATGATCTTACAATATTACACTGACATTGAGAAAACATTTTGCACACTGGCACGTCATGAAGGATAAAATTCACAGCATTCACAGTAGGCCTCCAAACTTTCGCTTGCAGGTGATCATGCACCTCCTTCTAGTAGATCATATCTAATGTAAATTGTTGCTAGAGCCTTCTGAAAATATTTAAAGGGAAAGATCACCTAAAAATAAAAATTCGGTCATCATTTACTCACTCATGTCGTTCCAAACCTGTATGACTTTCTTCTGTGAAACACAGAAATATATCCAGTCCAGTGTTGTTGTTTTGGGCCCTATTGACATTTAATGGGACAAAAAGCTCATACAGATTAGGAATGGTAGTGAGTAAATGATCAGTTTTTATTGAAGAATTTTCTTCCATTGATATTTCCTATAGTTTTTCCCTGTGGTGGAAAATAAACCAGAGAGAAATGTTTATTATTCTTCAGTTTGATAAGGTTTAGCACAGGCTGAACTGGACTGGGAATACATACGTCACAGAGGTCTGTTCCCTTCCTGAAGTTAAGCCCAGCTTAGGATGGTGTGACTTCAGTGAAAAACAGGGAATCCTGGGAAGTCAGAGGCCACCTCTGTGGGACTAACTCCTGACCTCCTTGTGAGATGAGAAGAGGGTTCTGAGGGGGTTACACAGACAGAAGGACATCAAGATGATTGAATTTTGTTTTCCCGTCAGAAGTTGTTAGAGGATTTAGACTGACATCAACCGCCTTTCTTTATCTATCACCCCTCGTCTCCCTATTTTTCCTATGCACCCACCATTGTGCTAGAGTACAGTGTAGCTGTCCCTTTTCCCTCTAATTTTTCTCTGTCAGATTTCAGCCTATAATTAGCAGAAAAGACCTCAGTGACTCCTCACGAATGCGAATGTGTCTATGCTGTCCAGAACTAATAGAACTAATCTCCCTCCTCCTCCAGGACAATGTTGGGCTGACAGGTTCACAAGTGTACAATGAGCGTGGTTCGGTTTCTCAACATGACAACACATCCACTTAAACCCCAGCACAGTGTACCTTAGCAAGCCCCAAAGCCACGAATCTCTGATCAGTTACAGACTCATGTGCTCCCCATGCACTCTGATAAACATCTTTATGCACTAGAATTACATCTGCGTTAAACGATAATGGAGTTTAGACCAAAAAGTTATTTTCATAATGAAATACAGTGGCAGTGCTGGATAAAATTAACACACACTTAACAAGAAGTGAAACATTCTAGTTGAAAAAAAGGCTTGCATGCGACAGCCTGAAGACAGGGTCATTGGTCAATACTTCAGACTTTATATGGAAAGTGACTTTAAAAAAAAAATGCAATAATGAAAACTACACTGTAATAAAGGGTTTGCAATTTTTACAGAAAAAAAACACTAATGCTACAGTAAAAACTTTATTGCTTAAATATAAGACATATATGGTGAAAAACTCTAAATGAATTACCATTGCATTAAATGCAATTTTACTGTACAAAACTGACAAATGTTTTGTGTTTGTTTTATGAAGTTAATTTTTATTGCTTATTTTAGTGGCATTTGTTTCACCCTAAAGGTGTTTTGTCTTTATGTGTATATATCTACTGTATATACTGACCATGTTTTATGGATAAGCCACTTACTTTGAATGCTGAATCATTTTGTGGCTTTCTGTTGTGCCATCTGCATTATTATGGTGGTTAATGTGAATTGAATTGTTTTATTGTGATATTTTTTATCATTATAGTGCTTGTCAGCAAAGTAAAATAAATATTTGAGAAAAAGGGCTTCCTTTTGTTAAACTGAATCCAACCAGTCTCACACTCAGTGCACATAAACTTAACTGAAGGTCAGTAAGGTGATCAAAAAATCTGAAATCCTACCATAACAATTTCCATTTTAAATACAGTTGTGTAAGTCAGCGTGAAAAATACGACAAATGCAGCAAGCATTTCATATGCAGTAATATTTCTGTCGAAATGTGATATTTATCCCTGTATAAACCATGTCATTCATAACATTACAAAGTCATACTTATTTTCCCCCTTTCTCACACTTCGTTTGGGAATTATCCAGGGTTAGGATGGCTTTCCTCTGTTCCACAGGCTTTGTGTGCTTTAGCCGTGTCTCCTAAAGCCTTACGCTTCGATTTCTACAGCTAAATTTCATATTTATGTAGGCAGATGCAGTTATCCGCCATGAAGAGCAGCGAATGCACTTACTTAAGTTCAGTTGCCTTTACTGAAGGTTATTTTACTAATAAATGCAATTAATGCACTATAATGCCAATACACTTGATATGACTGGACTTGTTCATCTGACACCAGTCACGCTTCTTAATTGCGGAGTTTGCGTAGGGAGCATGTGTTTTAATTCATGTGTCTATAAATAGCATGGAATGGTTGTAAACAGACAAAAAAAAACCATAAACTTGTCACAGATGCAAAACAAACTCTCAAAATAAATATTCATATAAATATAAATACGCAATTTTAATTATATTTATAATAATTTATCATTTATTTCATCAATTAAATTTTTTATCAATTAAATATTAGACTTTTTTTTCTTTTTTAATATGTGTAATATGTATAAATAAATGTATATAAATCAATTAAGACACAGCAAAAAATAGGTCATGATACTTTGACTGACATGTTCATATGGAGGGACCTGTACCTTGGCAACCAAACTTTGGTTGCTAGGATAACATGAGCAGATGGATGGAACAGCTGATTTTCCACAGTGATTGGCTAGTTTTGCGGGTGGGGTTGTGGGGGGTTGTACATGACAATCTTGGTTCTCCCTACATAAGTAAGAGAACACAGCAAGATGACTTGGCACTGAGAAAATGTATTAGATTCAGGGGACGAATAATTAACTGACGTCAGCTGGCGGGTAAGAGCAAAGGTTGAGCTGCAAATATAGCCGAGTTTTTTCCCCCCCAATAAATCGTCTGTGGGCGTGTAAGAGCGATAGGAATGGCTGAATATGTCAAGCGGACCGGTCCAGCACTCTGATTAATGTGACAGAAGTCAATGCTGAAATAGAACATCAAACACACATCACAAACAGCAGATCATTCCTCTCTTCTGGGAGAGAGAGCTCTGAGGATACTATAAACAGCCGTTATTGGTGAAACACAAACCTCAGAGGAGAGGATTTGTACAAGTAACCTGCGGTTTTAACATCTGTAAAGTCAACTTTGCAAATCATTCAGGTGCATCCTAGGTGTATATGACTTTCTTCTTTCAGACGAATACAATCGGAGTTATATTAAAAAATGTCCTGGCTCTTCCAAGCTTTAGAATGGCAGTGAATGGGGGTTGAGACTTTGAAGCCCAAAAAAGCGCATCTATCCATCATAAAAAGTGCTCCACATGGCTCCGGGGGGTTAATAATGGCCTTCTGAAGTGAATCGATGAGTTTGTGTAAGAAAAATATCCATATTTAAAAATGTATAAACTTTAAAACTTTGTAATCTCTTTTTTTATGAGTAAAAAAACTGGCAGCTGTAAGTAAAAACAGTGGGAATGTTATAGTTATTATGTGATGGGGTTATGACTAATATATTTTACTGCATTTAACTGTTAAAAATGGCTTGTTTAAAGTTAAATCGAAAGTGGCCAACTGTAATGAAATTTAAATAAAAAGGACACATTAACATTGTAACCTACTGTACACAAACCATTAGGATAACGCACATAACATGATAGTCACACAATCAAAACTAAAATTAACACAATGAATAACAAAAACTGGATTGAACATGCCTTTAAAATCTACACTAACGTTCATGCAGAGCATTCTGAGAGGACCCATTTCCTTTCCCTTTTTAAAAAAAAAAAAAAAATTATATGGTTTTACCATAAAAAAGCGCATGAAAGACATACAAATATAATAATATTACAACATTTATTAAAATCATTTATAAACAAACTATATATTTAATATAACGTGATACAAAATAGTAATATAAAAAAAAATTATTTTAACTCTGGAAATGAGACAACATTTTTTTTACAGTTTATGATCAACTCTGAATCAGATTATCAGTGAGACCCCTTGCGGCTATACATTAACATATATGGTTGACTAGGAACAGGATCTGTAATAAATCTGAGCCACTGCAAAACCAACTGGAAAAAGAACTGGCGTCAAACGCATTTAGCATATCTGTGGCTTTGAGCGATCCAATACCGTAAAATTAACACCTTTACGGAAAGACGTAAGCGTCTGGACAGGAACCAGCCAGAGCATTAGGGGATATTTTGGCAGCTGCCGAGGTAGCGGTTAATGATGGAGCTGATAATATTTCTGTTTTTATTGACCTGTCAGTTCTTATCAGAGACTTTCTCTAAAAACATCCATCGCCTTTCATTCAGCGCCACTCTTCAAAGGTCGAGAAGTGGAGGAGGCTGCCGCAGGGGTCAAAGTTCAATTGACTTGTTCTGAATTGGCAGGAGGAGATTCAAAAAATATCAAGTTTGGAAACAAGGAGAACTTAAAGTGTCAAATTTTAACAAAAATTTTTTGACCTAGTGCCAGTGAAAAATTAGGCTTGGTTTTTGAGTGAAAACAATCAAATGCCTCTGACTTCAAATACACATTGCTATTTAAAGAGGGCTGCTCATGTTGACAGATCCAAACAAGAAGACGTCATGCAGATACAAATGGCTCAAACCCAGTATACAAGTTGCAAATCCTGACAACTTTGCGCATGAAGTTAGGTTCAGTTTTAGCCTCCAAAATAAACCATCATTCCTTGGCCAGCCCTCATGCTTCATAAAGGCCCAGTGTAGTTATCACCTAAAGTGTGAACCCACTGCTCACACTTTTTTATAAACAACAGGGCACTGCCAAGTACAACACGCACAATTCCAACTATTTACTATAAAAGATTTAATCTCAGACTGTAAACGTAAAAAATATCCTGTCTGCCAAAAGCAAAAAATAGCCCTCTTGCAGGTCCATCTTTGTCCATCTTACTTTGACTGATGAGAGGAATGTGCAAATTTGTCAATTTATGGATACTTTTCTTACTTTCTTAAGTGGGTTTTCAAATGTTGAGATAAAGGTGAAACTGAAACTAGACACTAATATATCGCTAAAATAATTACTAGCCATTATTATTTGCAACACAATTGTCTCAAGCGTCTCTTAGTACAAAGAGAAAAGTTTTAAAAATGTATAAATGCCCATTCATACCAAAGGACGAGAACTAATAACGCTCTAAATTTAAAAGAATAGCAAAATCTATACCACAACTATAACCATAACGGCACAGAGGAATGATATCACTGAAATCACTTTCAGACTGATTTTTTCCGGCTGATGAATGATAAAAACATTTACAGTCAATCAAACATCCGTCCTCAAGCATTTAAGGTGACAGATGATACAAGTACATGCTTATAATAATCATAACATGCGTTATTCTTAATAGCTACTATAGAAGTTATCTTTATAGCTATCGTTCTTGATGTGAACAGACCTTAAAGATGTCCGTTTCTAAATTAGTGCAAGAGATGATTTATGGTGTTTGAACTGAACATATTCCTTCATACCACTGCAGTGGTAAACAAACATTACCAACCTGCAGGAGTGAAGAGCGCTTCCACCCTTTGTTCCTGACACCACACACACAGTTAATGATGACCCCTGCCATCAGCTCCCACCCCTTTGTGCTGAAGCCAGAGTTCCACAATAAATCATGCAGGCAAGAGATTGATGTGCGCGATGTGGAATCTTCATGTGATGTGATGATATCTGGACCACGTACATGTGGTGGCTGCCCTCTCACATGCCGAGAGAAGCTTCTGTCTCTGCTTCTAGACCATCCACACACCCGGACCCTTTCATGTGAAAAGCTCTCGCCGCTGTAATTTGTAGCCTGCTGAAACTGTGAGGAGATTCATGGTAGGAAAATAGATGGTGGAATGTAACCATAGGTTGGGTAAATATTCAGTACATAAGTGTAGTTTAGAAGGGGCTCGGACATATGACCTCCTAAATGAACGTTTCTAATCCATGCTGAAAAGAATTTAGTAAGAGATGCCAGTGAGTGAAGCACTGACAGCTAAAGGGTGACAGCAGTCATGCGGAGCAACAATAAAAATGAGAAGTGACTTAGAACCTTATTATGGTTCAAACTAAAGCACTAAATACAGTTGATGTTCATGCGACAAATCTGTGCTACATCCAAAATGTTTTTTTTTTTTTTTTTGATAAAAGCATCTGCTAAATGCATAAATATAAATATAGGTAGGCTGAGGTATTTATTTGGCCCAAATTATGGTTCCTCAAATATATACAATTAGAGAAACCATCATTTGGGTCAAATACATGGGAACATTTTTATTTGAAATGCTGCAGCCTACATATACTTATATTTTAAAATGTAATTTATTCCTGTGGTGGTAAAGCTGAATTTTCAGCAGCCAGTCTTCAGTGTCACATGATCCTTCAGAAATGATCCTTTCTTATCAATGCTGAAAACAGTTGCGTTGCTTAATATTTTTGTGAAAACCGCAATTTTTTTAGGGTTTCTCTGACGAATAGAAAGTTTATAAGAACAGCGTTTATTTGAAATAGAAATATTTGTAACATTATAAAGATTTTTGCTGTTACTTTTCATCTGTTTAATGCATCCTTGACGAATAAAACCATTAATTTCTTTAAAAAAAAAAAAAAAAAAAAAAAAAACTTTTTAATGGTAATGTGTGTGCGTGTGTGTTTATATATTTTAGGAAACTGTCAAAAACCTGTTTAAAACTAAAACTTGGAGTTTAATAAATTTAAAAAAAAAAATACTGTTATTTATTAGGCAAATAACAAACTAAATAGCCTTTATTTACACATAAAAACCAAAAAACAATATTTTGTACAGCCTCCTTTGGCCTTGATAACAGCATTTGTGCTGGCATTGTTTTTATGTACTTTTTCACAATCTCTGTTGTTATTGACTGTAATTGGGCATCTGAATAAAACTAGCAGCTAAGCACTGTGTGTGTGTATGTATATATATATATATATATATATATATATATATGCCATATATAAAATACTGCCATGTTGCTCAGCCCATATGATTACTAACAACTTAGATTACTGATTAATATGACCAATAAACCCTAGACTGACCCTCACTATCAGCTCACTTCTGGTCATCACTTCACGCTGATGACTGTGACCTTAGTTCAGCAGCTCTGCTGGGCGATACTCATCTCCCTCATCACTCATCACCAACACTGAAGCACAGTAATTACTGGCCCTAAACTCATCTCCACTCAGACTTCAGACAGAGACTGTCCACATGTAGCGCTAAATCCCTAGCCAGATGACACAGTGTACATCTTACTAGGTATCTGCATATCAAATGGCCAGCCAGAACTGTCTGTACCAGGGACTGCAGAAAGGTCATATTAGAACAGCTGAAGACAGGAGCTGCATTTCTCAGGTTGAAGCTCTCTAGGCCTCTGTTCCTGATAGCATGAGCCGATTGCTTTGTTTACTCAATGGCCAACTGACGAAACTGAAAGTTTCTGGCTTGCTGTCTTCATAATCTTTTCCAAACATATTTTGGTATTCAGAGCTACAAAACGTATTAATTAAACAGTGTCATCAGGCTGATGTTGTCTGAAATAAATGTAACGACCTGGTGACACATGTGTGGTGTAAACTATCAGAAATGTGGCACCAGGACAGAGAGAAAGATATCCTCCAATATTAGATTACATTAGCCTGCTCTCAAGTACAGCGATGGTCACGTTGTGTCGTGGCCTCCTTACTCAGTACCATAGTGCTCATCAGAAGCCGATGGAGTTTTAATTATGCTGTTTGGATTTAATTACGCTCTGCTCTGCTTCAGGGAACATCGAAGCTCCACATACCCGTAACGTTATCTCCACAGTCTATCCATTACTAATGCGATTTAAAAAATTACAGGGCAGCTTTGTGACATAATGATGCAGAAAATAAGTCTCAGATCGTATAGATTCGCTGCAGGGCACTGCACATAGTACAGCAGATGAGAATATAGCAATTTGTCAAGCTGAATGTAATGAGTAACACCTGCTTCTCAGCCTAATGCTGTACACAACCACAGTCACACACTGTATGTGGCCGCATATGCAGCGAGGGTCAGTCGCATTCTCTTGTGACAGAGAACACAGGTGGCCGGTTCACTCAAGCCCAGCTATGATAATCCCCACATCCCATGCCAGTTTGCTCCAACATCAGCTGGCAAGTTTGAAGACCTTGCATTGTAACAGGACAATTACCACAATTCATCTTTGACTTACACGTTGCGTTCATTCTAAGCATTTTCTGGTTGACTGTACTCTTGTTCCAGTTGGCTTCAGGTTATGCAACTTATTAAGCAACAAGTTGAGCTATATTTGCACAGAGAAAACAAACAATTAACTTAGAATGAATTGTTTTTTTCTTAAAGATAGTCCTGCTGAAGAAGAAACGTTTGTCTCATTAAGAAGCCTCCTGTTTCTCCACCGGCCCTTGGTGCTGAAACGGAGGTGTTAAAATGAGGACTTGATTTATTAAGTACTAATTGTTGGTGTGAATGTCTCTGGTCTGGTCTGGTGCGGGTTACTGACAGTCTCCACTGAGTGTGAACTTTTAGCGGCTGGCAGATTCATGGGATGAACCCCTGCTGAGGAAAGAATATTTTTGAAAAGTTGCAAAGTTGTTGCCACCACTCGAAAATCGCCTCTCGCGTCCTAGGGGGGTATTGTTTATTTTTTTCACCTCCAACAGGCTAGTGATTGATGAGAGAGGGAGGCTGTCTGTGAAAAGAACAGAGACAGGAGAGAGAGAGAAAGTGAGCAGGACAGGGAGGTGGAAGAGAGGAACGGGCCTAAAATAAGCCAGTCATGGGTTTGGACTGCTCACAGGTCAGTGGCGAAGATGTGTTCACAAGCCATCACATAGGCCACATGACAGGGATGGCAGGCCATTGCTGGGGACCCAAAAAAGAGAGGCCCGCAGTTCTATTTATGGAGCAGAAATTCAGCCATGGACACGCACTGTCAGCTCATGATGGATCAGTGAGAGAGGCCTGGGATGGGTGGGCAGCAGGGTTATATTATTGCAGCACTGGGGTTCTTAGGGACAACATTTCACCAAGCATGTACGGGCCCCATTCAGGGAACGAACTGAGATCCGATCATTAGACATCTGTGCTTTTATATCTTTACTAAAAGAGTGTAATCATGTCAGCAACCTATGTAAAAGTTAGCTTTATCATATTTTGTACAATTCATTAAAGGAATAGTTCACCCACAAAGTGATTTGTCATTATTTACTCACCCACATGTTGTTCCAAACCTGTATAAATTTCTCTCTTATGTTGAACACAAAAGAAGATATTTTGAAAATTTTGAAGAACCAAACCAAAAGTTGTTGATCCCCACTGACTTCCATAGGGAAAGAAATACCATGGAAGTCAATGGGGACCATCCAACTGTTTGATTACCAGCATTCTTCAAAATACTTTCTTTTATGTTCAACATAAGAAAGAAACTCATACAGGTTTGGAACAACAAGTGGGTGAGTAAATGAAGACAAAATTTACTATCCCTATCATCTATCCCTTTAAGAGAAAAACGCACTGTAGTTAATACAAAATAACTGCTAAAAATAGTATGTTTTATTTTCTTAATGTTTAATCATATTACATTTAAATAGCTTCATTCTAATATTTTATATATATAAGCTTTCATAATCAAAAGAGTAAATTCATAATTAATCATGGTAAACATATTTAGAAAGGTCATGAATGATGTCATGATCAGTTTGTTTATGCATGGTGAAGCAAGTTGTTTTCACAGATCAAAGCAGGGCTTCCTCTTACAATCTAGCATTTAATACTCTCCACAATGCCATTATAAAGGTTGCTGAGCCTGCCCAGGTTTTCTCCAGCACAGCTGCTGCAGAGGGTCGAGTGCGTTCTTCAAGACTGAGCCAGGTTTGGAATAGCAGTGATGACCCCTGGAGTGAAAGTCTGCAGATCCCGTTACGACCCCCCTTCTGCCGTCCAGCCTTATGATTTATTTTTCTGCTCAGAATTTACAGCTTGTGAAATAGCCTCAGTTAACAGCAGAGAGCGGGACGGGGCGCAGAGCAGTGCTGGGGGGCAGGTGGAACAATAGAGCCAGCTTCACGGGAGGCGCAAGAAGGACCTGTGCGCATACCAGCATTTGCAGCTGGTGTATGCGTTCCTCATGTTTGATGAACCTCACTCAAGGAGGAGCATATAAATCCAGTTGGTAAGGAGGGGACGTGTCACATAACTGGTTGTCGTTTTTTAAGACGTGAGGAAACATCACTCGGCTTGATTACTTTTTGAAATACAGCAATACCATGAAAGCTTATGCTAACATTTATAGATAAGAGCACACAGGGGTGCTACTAGTGCCACTGACCCTTACACACTTACAAATAAAGCTTCTTTATTGGCATTGATGGTTCCAAGAAGAACCTTTAACATCCATGGAACCGTTCCATTCCTCAAAGGTTCTTTAAAGTGAAAATAAGTTATTTAGATTATTAAAAAGAAAGAACACCATATTTTTTCTAGGAAGTGTTCAATGAAATGGTTCTTCTGTGGCATCGCTGCGCAAAAACCTTTTTGGAACCTTTATTTTAAGAGTGTACAAAGCTGCAGCTCTGGCCAAAATAGAGACTTTAAATGACTAAGGCACTGAATATACAACCCGAATTCCGGAAATGTTGGGACATTTTTTAAATTTGAATAAAATGAAAACTAAAACACTTTCAAATCACAAGAGCCAATATTTTATTCACAATAGAACATCGAGAACATAACAAATGTTTAAATGGAGAAATTTTACACTTTTATCCACTAAATGAGCTCATTTCAAATTTGATGCCTGCTACAGGTCTCAAAAAAGTTGCCACAGGGGCAGCAAAGGGCTGAAAAAGCAAGAAAGTTTGAAAAGATTCAGCTGGGAGAACATCTAGCAACTAATTAAGTTAATTGACATCAGGTCTGTCACATGATTAGCTATAAAAGGGATGTCTTAGAGAGGCAGAGTCTCTCAGAAGTAAAGATGGGCAGAGGCTCTCCAATCTGTGAAAGAGTGCGTAAAAAGATTGTGGAATACTTTAAAAACAACGTTCCTCAATGTCAAATTGCAAAGGCTTTGCAAATCTCATCATCTACAGTACATAACATTATCAAAAGATTCAGAGAAACTGGAGAAATCTCTGTGCATAAGGGACAAGGCTGAAGACACGAAGGGCCCTCAGACGACACTGCATCACTCATCGGCATGATTCTATCATTGACATTACTAAATGGGCCCAAGAATACTCCCAGAAACCACTGTCGGTAAACACAATCCGCCGTGCCATCTGCAGATGCCAACTAAAGCTCTATCATACAAAAAGGAAGCCATATGTGAACATGGTCCAGAAGCCCCGTCGTGTCCTGTGGCCCAAGGCTCATTTAAAATGGACTTTTTCAAAGTGGAAAAGTGTTCTATGGTCAGACGAGTCCCAATTTGACATTCTTATTGTAAATCACGGACGCCATGTCCTCCGGGCTAAAGAGGAGGGAGACCTTCCAGCGTGTCATCAGCATTCAGTTCAAAAGCCAGCATCTCTGATGGTATGGGGGAGCATATGTGCATACGGTATGGGCAGCTTGCATGTTTTGGAAGGCACTATGAATGCTGAAAGGTATATAGTGGAGCAACATATGCTCCTCTCCAAACGACGTGTATTTCAGCAGGACAATGCAAAACCACATACTGCAGCTATTACAACAGCATGGCTTCGTAGCAGAAGAGTCCGAGTGCTGAATTGGCCTGCCTGCAGTCCAGATCTTTCACCTGTAGAGAACATTTGGTGCATCATTAAACAAAAAATACATCAAAGACGACCACAAACTCTTCAGCAGCTGGAAACCTATAACAGGCAAGAATGGGACTAAATTCCAACACCAAAACTCCAGAAACTCATAACCTCGATGTCCAGACGTCTTCAAACTGTTTTGAAAAGAAGAGGAGATGCTACACCATGGTAAACATGCACCATGCATAAAACTGTAAAATTTCTCAGTTTAAACATTTGTTATGTTATCTATGTTCTATTGTGAATAAAATATTGGCTCATGTGATTTGAAAGTCTTTTAGTTTTCATTTTATTCAAATTTAAAAACCGTCCCAACATTTCCAGAATTTGGGTTGTACACAGACACTCCTGTCTCTATTTTAGTTCTTCTTTCTGTGGTTTATTTTGCTCTAAAACTCAGGCCTCTCAGAAGCATAAGCACAGAGCTTGGAGGTCTGTCAGTGTGTGGCTTATAAAACCCTCCATATAGCAGAACTCTCCCATACCTTCACCAATATCACACTTTGCATTTATTTATCTCCTTTATTGATTATAACAAACAGGTTCTTTATTAAAATTATATATTATATTAATAATTTAAAGGTCAAAGAGTGCAAAGAGGGGCTGTGACAAACCACTGCTCTTTAACTTTGTCCTGTTGTGAACTAGGCTGCGGTGAGCATTTATACTGGTGGTTGTGGTCTGGGCACTGCAGGGACCAAAGGTCATAAAGACTTTTGCCTCATAAATGTCTGCTCTGTGCCTGCAGGTCATGATCTCAATGCGGCGATGGGAACGTCTGACTCTATGCATATGTTTTAATGTAGTGGCTTCCACTGTCAAATATTTGTCTTTCTGTGCTGTCTGGCAGAAGAACATTGCTGGTTTGGAGTTGAATAGCTGTCGGGGGACCTTGGTATGTAGCGTTTGAAATCACAATGTACCCTGTGTTACCATATAAGAGCCTGATCTGCTGGCATGAAGAGATGCTTCAGATTGATGTGAAACAGAGTTTAATGAAGAAAATATGGAGCAAAATTTTACATAAATTGCACATCAATCAACAGGCCTGTCAAAATAATTATATATGTTCTGTAATGGCTAATAACATGCTGCTAGTGTCCAAATTTTTTTATATACATATTAAAAAAGCCAAATTAAACTAGAGTAATGTGTCTATAACAATTTGTCATTAAAAGTAATTATTATTTGTATTATGTAATTAACAAAAATTGAATTTAAAAATATATTATAGTTGTATTATTAAATTCTATATTAATAATAATAATAATAATTATTATTACTTAATAAAATAATTATTATTAATTACAGTAATATTTACACTTAAAATGCTTTTTCAAAGCTTTAAATAAAACATTACTTGAGTACATTTTACAAGAAATACTACAGTTTATCTGCTTCAAAATTTCATGTTTAATTTTGTTTTTTACTTGATTTTTTTTTTGTAATTGTTTGTGAAATTTACTATAGCAATTTCTTAGTGAGAATTGATACACTAATTTTTATACACCATCTTTATGTCATGACACCATCAAATATGGCATTACATATTTTAATTTACCGTATTTTCTTAATAGACACTTCTTACTAGATATTTTTTCTTTCCACAAAAAGGTTAGTGGTCACAAGGATTATTCTTCCAGTAAGACAATAAAATGACTCAAATAAGCGGAAACTGATCTTTCTGATGAAAGTAAGAAGTAAACAAACAACTACACACCCCAAATGTCATCAACCCAAAGTGGGGGAGAGTTGCAGGGCTGGGGGGGGGGGGGGGGGGGGGGGCAGAGACTAAAGGGAAACTAAGAGTGGAAATGTCATAAATCAGCTGAATTTTAGAATCTGATGACAAACCTAATTCCTGTCTGAAAAGAGCCGAGCCATCCCCTCCTGACTGTCATCGAAGCCGGCCTATAAACATCGCAGCTGTCAGCCAAACTCGCGAGGCCCGCGAAGGACATGCCATTGTACCTCTCGCATGCTCTCTGCCTGAGCCAATTCTGGAATGGAGGTACTGGTGAATTCCATTTTACATTTTGTCACATTCGACCCCTTGCTCAAACTCTGCAAAACTCCACCCCGACAACCCGATCCACCAGCTACCACCTCCGGCCCCCACTTCATTTGGTTGTGTCTGACCATCTGTTGAAGGGCATTACTTCTTTAAAATCACTTCCTCCTATTGCTTCTAAAACAGGTTGTGAAAACTTAATATGGAAACATGGGTGATGGTTGGATGCTGAGAAAAGGAAAAGGGGGGATAGAGCTGGGGGAAGGGGGTATACATACAGTGCTAAATGTTACCACTGCGAAAGGTGAGTAGAGGAGCTTAAGAGGCCATTTTCCACTCAACAAATGTCCCCCACTGCTGCCAAACACACACAGAAACTCTCCAACACAGATCATGGTAATTAAATAGCCCTTCGCATATATGTTATCGCATATACAAATCATAAACATATTTTGTCAAGAACATGGTCAAATATATAACCTTATAAAAAGGGGAATGATCATCAACAACTAAAATGAAAAACAATATATAGACTGACATCAGCAAAAGACATTTAAAATGTTACAAAAGACCTCTATTTCAAATAAACACTGTTCTTTCAAAATGTATATTCATCAAAGAATCCTGAAAAAAAATTATTATAGTTTCCACAACCATTATTAAGCAGCACAACTGTCTTCAACATTGAAAATGATAAGCAATGTTTCTTGAGCACCAAATCATCATATTAGAATGAATTCTGAAGGATCATGTGACACTGAAGACTAGAATAATGTCTAGAAAATTCAGCTTTGCAAAACAGGAATAAATTACATTTTAAAATATAGTGTATCAGAATAGAAAACAGTTATTTTAAATAAAATATATTGTAAAATATTACTGGTTTACTATATTTTGGATAAAATAAATGCAGCTTTGGTGAGTGTGTATATATGTGTATGAGCCTGTGTGTAGGTGTGTGTAAAAATGTATCATTAATGATAAATTAAATTAAAATAAATATATATATTTTTAAAAATTTAGTTAGGCAGCCCAAGTAACATTTTTCTGCTTATTTGTGACATCTCACATCCAAAGTAGAAGCCAAAGAACTGAGCAAGCACAGTCTTGGAAAAATCGGAAATTAATTAAAAAAAAAAAAAAAAAAAAGCATGCATTGTCTATATATGCAATCAAATGAAAAAAGAATCCAACAGAGCCATTTTGTTTCTGTGGACAGACTTTACAGAGAAACTCTGTTTCCTCTCACGCAGAGGTAGTCTAGAGACCGGACTAATTGCAGCTTCCTTCAAGTTAAAGTGGGACATAAATGCTATGAAGAATTATGGCTTGGAATAAATTTGTAACAAACTCTAAAATGGGGGGCTTCCACCTCATCAGTTCTTTGGCCTCTGCATTGGACGCGACACATCATAAATAAGCAGGAGAATGTCACAGGGGCTGCTTCCTGCCTAATTAAATAAATGTGTGCTGTGTGATGCTGTGAATGCCTGGTGTTGTGTGTGTACCATATGTATGACAAATGCACACACATCTTGCCACAACACACGCGCAAAGGTCTCACACACACACAAACTTCCTGTCTGCATCTTTCTCTCTCTTTCTCAATCACGTTCTGACAAACATACAATAATAAACCAGTTCCTGATCTCTTAACAAGGACTATACATCAAGCCAAGTTTCATTGTAAGACAACCCTTGACAATTCATGGAGCAGAAAAGGGGATTTAAAACATCAGCAAATACCTGCTTTATACACTTTTAGAAAGCAATAAATATAATCTAACAGTAACAGAACAATAAAAAGCAGAAAATATGGTTTATTTGAATTCATATAGGTACAACTCAGTGAGGTAGACTCATAAACCCAGGCCACACAGCTCATATCCTTCTCAAGTCTAAAGAAATCTAGTTAAAATATTAAAATCTGTCAGAAAGCAGTCACTCGACCTGAAAATGGCCCCAAAATGCTGAGCTCAAAAGACTTAAACTAACACTCCAGGCTTAGATGATGTCAGTCAACACCTAAATACTCTTGTCTAAGCTCAACGCTAATTGTATCCATCATCACCTGCGGGAATCGAGACATCCCGCCAACACAAAGCTGGTTTTGCAGAGGCTGGACAGACCAGCTCTAGGGCAAATGGCTGCCATTGTTCTCATTCTCTATTACACCAACTCCGTTGTCATTTTTGGGAGGGTGATTGCTGTAATAGCCTTGTAATTGGCTTTAAATGGATTAGGACTGAGGCACGGCAGTGAAAATCTGGACCGCATGCAGCTACACACCACATACGTAGACTGAGCTGGACACAGACAGTCTCTACATGAAAACTTAATTTTGTAGTGGTTCAAACGGTTTGTAAGAGAACAGTGCAGAAGTGAAGTTGATCCTCCATTTGCGGGGTAAAAAGTATTGAAAATGGTACCGCATAAGAAGTACCACTCTACAGTTTTAATTCTATCATGACAACTCTCAGAAAATTTTAGCATTGTAATGGATATGACAATGTCAATGTATTTAGTCTTGGCAGAATAGATCTGCTACGCTGCTGCTGTTAGTTATTGCTGTTGTTGTAGATTATTGCTGCTGCTGCTGCTGCTGCTGCTATAAAACAAGTACAAGAACTTGCTACTGCCAATACATACACAGATATGGTGCTGTGAGAATTTAATACATACTGCTGCTGCACAAGTTAAATATTATAACCCCTAGCAGATCTATACAGGTGGAGCTGGGGAAGGTGGAGGGTTTCAGAGGAACTCTAAAAGTACGCTGCGAACCACTCTAGTGAATGCTAACCAGCCATTTAATGTAAAGAAGCAATCTCATTGCTGTGTATGCAACATGAACCAATCAGCTTGTGGCAAGTAGTTTAATGCTGTGAATATCATCAATTTGTGTTAATGATCTATCAGCCTGCACCTTCTAGAGTTTGTACAATATAGACATACTGACAGCTATACAAAAAAAAAAAAAATACACAATAGGCAAATTTCACAGTGAATTGTGCATTACTTTTAGTTACATTATACTATTACATTCCAAATTACACTATGTTAAAAGATTTGCTTAACCTCCAAAATCTGCTTATTACTTATAGTTGTGACTATAACATGAAATATGTTGAGAGTTATATGAACAACTGAAATATGAGTTTTATTTATTATTTGCTAGTTTTTTTTTTTTATTTATTTATTTTGCGAACAAAACTGAAGGGGTACAGTTTCAGGGTCACACGTTTCTTTCATGAATATGTATTTTCCCACATCAACATGATTTCAAAACATAAAACAATTATCATGGTTACATACCATTTTTCTTATGCAGACTAAGGTCTTAAGTATTGTTTTAATTAATACTACACAAATGTATAAGAATGATGTAGATTTACAAAGATGAAAGGTTAATGTACTTTTTCAAAAGTGAAATGGTTCATTGTAGTCAAAATAAATGAGCCGCTGTTAACAACGCTATTACAACAACTGGCTGCAATTTCCAAAGTTTCTTTTAATGGTAAGACTTTACAATAAGGTTCCATTTGTTAACATAAGCTAACATGAACTAACAAAGTAAAATACTTCTGAAGCATTTATTAATTTTAGTTAATGTTAATTTCATTCACTATTAAAATCTAAAGTTGTATCTGTTAATACTATTTCATGGATCAACATGAACTAAACATAAGTTGCATTTCATTAATTAATTTTAAAAAAGATTAATAAATACTACAACAAATCTATTGTGACTACTGTGATATATGTGACCTAATTGTAAAGTCCTATCCTTTTAATATTATTATTGTTATAAATTTTATGCAATAAATTTATAATCTCCATCTCCGTTTGCTTTCCATTAGGGTTGTACATACCCAACACCAGCTCAGAAACAAGCATTTTGAACACGCACAGGCAACTGAATAAAAGTAAGTGTTTGTTTTAGTGGAAGAGAGAAGTCCCTTCAAATTAAAAGACCATCTCTCACTGGGGCTCTCCTTACTGCAGTAAATTTAACTTGGCATTCCTTTGTATGGAGCAGGTGTTTGGGATTACCGAGCAAACCCTCTGTCTGAAGAAGGCTTGGGAGGAGGGAGTGTGGTCACAGAGATGGAAAAAAAGGTCCAGGGTACAGTTGTCCTGGGATATATGAACTTAAACTTCATGCCATTCCTATATTAAAAATTTGTTTTCTCTTTCAAACTCTAGTTCACTTGCTACAATAAAATATAAGCAGACATCCACACGCACTGAATAGTTTAACGGAGTGCTTCACCTCAATTATTACATTCAAAATTTAATTCACAATGGAAAATATCTCTGTTCGTGCAATTACGACCAACTTCTTTCAGCACCTGCTTTCCGGACCAACAGAACAAAAGTGTAATGTAAGGATGCTAATCTAGCTATAACTTTTATTGTTTCCTTTAAAAGCCTGTGAGACTGTGAAACAAAAGCTGCTCACTAATTCCAGTCATCCTCCTGCTCACTGCTGTGGTGAACGAGGTGTTAAAGGGTTAAACGCAAACTATCCTGAATTACAGAGGCACATGGTTTGCCAAACATAAGGGCATAGGAACACACGCAGGCACAGAGGTATATTCATGTAGCAATTGCGCACCCTAACAACTGCTTACATTTCATGGACTTACAGGAGATTTATCTTCCAATCAGGGAATAAAAGTGCCATTACGCTCAAAAACACCCCAGGTTTGAGGTCTAAAAGGTTGTGCTGATGCCAAATGCCACCGGTACAGTGAAATAAGGGCAAAGTAATGAAACCTGTAGGCCTGCACTGCCAGAAAGTTTTCACCAGGTCTGCTACTATGGATTAGCTGTGCGACAATAGCATTTTGTGACCATATTAGAACGCCATTTTTACCCAACTAACCGCTTTGAAAGGGGATTAACGTGAAGCTTTTTGGAAAGGCTGGCTTGAAATTTCCATGAAACCAATGGCCCAGGTGAGGGGTGGAGAAGAATGCAGTGGCTGTTCGTCAAACCTGCATTCAGACACGCACCCAACACATATCTACATGCCTCGACACATAGATTGATGAGCGGCTAACATAGATGGCGAGGCACTGGCATGGCCTCTGTTAGGCCCAACTTTACAAACACAATCTTAAGCCAGCCATCATAGTAACATTTTATGTGACAAGCATTATAAAGGTGATTTAGTGTATGCATGTGTGTTGGCAGAATATTTCCCAGAATATTTAACTGTTGGGGGGGTTCTGGATCAGCTCTGCATTTTCAAGCAGCCTGAATGATGGCTGTTCATGCTGTCCATCTATCGACCATTAAACAAACTTCCTGTGAAAATAATGAGCGGAACAAATCGAACTGCAGGATGTGGCGCAAAGGCCTAGTCAAGGACTGAGGAGCGCGTTGGTTTATAGAGAGGAGAAAAGCATGCCTAAAGCTGTGTGGTGTTTTTACAGGCCTATATTATTTATGGCACGATCTACTCAATCGTCACCGCACTGATAATACACCTAAAACAATTTCTACAGGTCAGTACTTTACACTATAAATACTTTAGCTTTGCAATATAATTTCACAAAGGCAAGGTCTAGTCAATCACAATTACAGTAAACATGACTTAAACATATTTATTGCCCCAGTAAAAGGATCTTTAATAATAGCAAGCAATATTGCTCTATAAAGCTACATTAACCAGGGCGTCTTTTCCACTGTTTATTTATGCTGTGTCTGTTTTGAATAAAGGTATTTTGAAGAATGTGTTGACTGTTCAAGACAGGGTCCAAATCAGCATTGAATCATGGCCTTCTATGGACAGTTCAAACATTTTTCAAAATATCTTATATGTTCTACAGAAGAAAGAAAGACATGTTGGTGAGTAAATGATGACAGAATTAACATTTTTGATTGAACTACCTCTTCAGTAAAAACAAAGCTCTGTAGTGATGGATACCTGTTTTTCTATATCAAGGTCATAAAAATTCAGGGGAGGAAAACAAAGCCATGTCAATTCACAGAACAATTAACCAAGTAACAAACTATTTAGGCTATTTTTATTTCATTTTTATTATTATCATTATTATATTTTACTGGTTATTCTTTTGCAATAGTTTCCCTTTCTGGAATGTAGATGTTCTGTTATTTATATCTGAAGGTCATTTGTAAATCCTGTTTGTAAAGTGTTCCTTTTATTTATATTCATATTAATTTACAGGCTATGCACAAGAGCACACTTAAACTAAAGGATTTATATTGGATGGTGATTTATTTAAGAATTTGGCACAACGTTGTTTCATTTTAGCAAATTTTTCAATGACTGCTTTGTTGAAACAGAAATGTTTTAATTTTAACAGTATGATGATTTTAACAAGCAGGACAGTCTCATATCTGCCCATTTCGCTCGCAATTAGGGCTTGCTGCCTTTTCATTTTTCACCACAGATTTACATAGGAAACAAGCTGTTGAGCTTGGGAGGGCAGCTGCACCCTCTATTTTTCGAATAGTGCTGAACACCTTTATGAGTTAACAATTTAAGTTAAAAATTTAAGATTGATTCAGTCTACATAAAGGTCTATGTTTTCAAGTGGATGAATAGGCCTACTGCTCATACAGTACAGGCAAGGCACGGATGGTCCCTTCTTGGTTAAATGACTGAAAAAAGGTCTGTGGCTTACACGAGCTCAAGATATTTTCACATTTTATTCTACGACATAAAATACATCAGTAATACCCCTTTGTGGTTTTTTTTTTTCCTTTTCACCAGTCTTGAAAAAGTGGTTGCTAACAAGTGGCCTAATGTGCCTACAGAGGTTGTTGACGACATCAAACAACATCATGCCGAACAAGTAAACTCTATCTACTCATTAGTCCCCTATTACAGCCTCATTGTGTTTATAGTCTCACACTTGCAAACTATTCTAATTCAAATTTTCAGGGGAAAGACTGAAATAGTTGTTGGAAGCCTAATGATGGTGAAGTTAAAGTCATATGACTTTGGTGTAGTGGTGTGTTTTTTTTTTTTTTTACTTCTGGTGACTATATTTAGGCTTAAAAATTCATAAAAGCTGTGATGAACGATACATGTAAGAATCATAAACTTTTGTTGGTCACAGAGCTTATTTTCTGTAATAATCAAAAAGCCAACTGAACTTCCTGGGTTAGCCTACAAAAAAATTTGCCATCACTCCAGCACTCTAACAGAACCGTTGTTAATGACATCCTCACACAGATGGGGGAGTAATAACTTGTGTTAATTAATTGGTTCGAGATCAAATTAATGTCAGATTACTTCTGTAAATAATGAACATGGCATATGAGAACTACTTTGCAATTGTTCTCTGTTGTTTGCTTTCCATGTGGTTGATTTAGTCATGGGTTTCTTTCCACATGTCATACTCCATGGTTCACCCAAAGTACTAGTGCACATTTACACTCTTCAAACATGGCACTTGATAAACTGTAGAAAAATTTTCTACACAATATTTATATATAAACTTCTAACCACAGGTCAAGAACTTTAGGTCTAATCACATAACATTGCAATACTGTTTTCAAATGTTCATTGGAACTATGGTTTTGGGAATCCCAGAATCACTGAACTATGTTGGTAACAACAGATCTTGCGACCATAGTTGACTAAGGATGCTTTGGGAAACGCACACCAAAGAGCCGGTTTCTAAAAGTTATGTGTTTTGACAGAGCTTGAGGTTTCAGCCACACTCTTCTTACTTCACGTCTGGTTTTGGGGATACTTGATTCAGTGTCTGCTTCAGCAAGGTCACTAGCAAGATCCATGGGACCAGTCCAGGCCGGACTTCTCTCATTAGAGGAGGAAGTGCCTCAGTGGGGTGTCTCTGTACTCCACAGGTACTGAACCACAGGAAAAGGGGTCTGGCCTTGGGCTCAGCTGTTTCCATCTGGACTTATCGTTTCATCAGAACCACTTGCTTTGAGAGGGTGTTGGCATCTCAAACATCTCTTTTCCTCCCTCAAGCAAAAAAGGTTCAAGCACTTCCTTTTGACCTGCATGTCTACGGCTTTTAAATATAAGCAACTATTAATGGTTAAGATCAGTTTTAAAATGCTACACTTGTATAAAGTTAGCATCTGCTAAAAACCATGTTAAATTCCTGTGCATTGTAAATCTGGGCCTTTAGCGTGATACATTAAGAAACATTATTTTATAATAAATATGACTACACGTCTTTAAAATTTCTTTAAAATGTCAGAGTTGACAATAATGTGTCATGTAGCTACTTGGGGAGTTATTATGAAACAGTCAAAAGCCACCAACAGAAACATAGCATCACGCTGGACACTTGTGCTGGGTTTAAACTCAGATTTAAGCAAACTCGGAAGACAACTTGCAAAAAAAATGCACTTACCTACCTTATTTTAAGTGAAAGCAGCACAGTCATGGAAATCATATTTGCTCTATTAACTCTCTAATTACGTACGTCACTTAATGCATGAGTGTGTAAAACTCAGGCATGTGTACAAACAATACTTTGGTTTTGAATCTGACAATCTGAAATTATATTCCAAATACTCATATGTAGTGGAGGGATTCGCTGGAGATTCTGTAAACGTCAAACAATAAATTCTGATTAGATAAACCTTTCGCAAATATTCATGTAAAAATTTATGGTTAGAAAACAATCGAAAATTAATACGCAAAAAAAATAAATAAAGAAATAGAGAAAGAAAGGGGGAAAGTGCATACACTGGAAACGTAATCTGAGCATTACAACTGTTGCATTAAATAGAAATTCTGAGTTATTTACTCAAACAACAAGTTCAGTGCTGGTAGAATCATGTGGAAGAGAAACACAAGAGGGCAATAGTTTACCAGAAATCTTATCTTATAGCTATACTTAAAACCAGCTGTGTGGATTGTCAGAAGAAACACTTCCGATTTTTCCATTGTTTTTATAATTCTTTTTAATTCTTCTAAGACTGAAGTGTCTGCATGCGTTCTGGTTTTGCTCAGACTGATGGGATGGCATAGCATTTTGTTAAAAGTTAAAATCTGGATCTCCAGAAAAGATCAATCATTGTGCACAGATCTGACACTCTAAGCTGTCACTCAAGTTCTTGTTTGGTGAGCAGAGCCTTCTCTAGTTATGTGGTTTGTAGTCACTATACATACATCTATGGGCAAGTTTTCAATTTACATATTGTGTTTTGAGAGATACCTTGCGAAAATTAATTAATAAATAATAATAAGCAAATATAAAAGAGAATCTATGAGTATTTCCTGAAAACAAGATAGCAGGTCATTGCTGTACACAACAATGTGGGTTTGGTAAATAATGTATGGAATCTATTCAGTACATGTCAAATGTTCTCCTTTACACTTCAGCATTCAGATTTCCTGAATTTACCTGTCCATTCTGGGTTTGAGAGGCCATGGTTCATTTTTACAGCGGACAAGTTGATTTGAAATTTTAGCAGAGCTTTGTTTCAAAGTACCAGACAAATAAATGTGCATAACTATTGGAAATAATGTCCAGATAGATGGAGATGTGCCAAATTATGAAATCATGCACTCTTCGATTGCATATCCAGTCATTACTAGAGCTGCACTTGGAAAACAGGTGTTTCTAATACAGAGAGATGTCTCCACGGTCTTCTACCCTGTTTACTTTCTGATGATGATTCAGATATGATATTTCATGGTTGGAACCAAGCACATGATGGGAAGTGATCTGAGAAAGAAGAAAAATAAAGAGGAACAGAAAGAAAGAGAAAAAAAATTTACTCACTTCTGAAGACATCCATGTAATAGATGCTGATTGTGCTTTTAAATCAATGAAGTCTGTGCCAGGATAATGAGGACCAAAGCCCAGACATGAGAGAAGTGATCATAAATACATACTGTAAACGTATTAAGAGCAGACATATTAAAACCAGAAATGTAAAAATTACCCACATCCAGCATCTAACGGATTCCTCTCTTCCCGATCCCTCTTGCCCTCATTCGCTCTCTTTAAACAGGTGGCATATTTATATGCATCACCAAAGTGAAAAGGATGAATTTGATCCACATGGTCGTCTCTTTCTTCTTTATTTCAAAGAGAACAGCAGGATCAATCCTTTGTTTTTACACATTTATTTTTACACATATTGACTTTCAAATAATCATTTTTGCTTTCTCTTTATCTCAAGCCCATGATTATAATAGAGGGGGAAATAATAGAGCATGAGATAGATTGCATTTGATTAGTAAAAACAACTTTCTTAAGTTTTTGGACTTAAATCCTCATGCTTTCAGTATGAAATTGTGTGTATATTTCAACTTAAAAAAAAAAAATCATTGAACTATTCAAATACATATATAAATGTTTGTGAAGGTCAAATCTATGATCATTTCTGATTTGAGATCCATCATACTGTATACTGCATGACGTCATTTCAAAACCACAACCAAAAGCAACAAAACATGCTTGATTTTTTTCAAGAAACATACAGAGGACTTATAATATTTATTTAATGAGCTTTATGTGCTTGGCACTTGTATTTACAGTCTTAAAAGCCTAAAACATTATTGCTCATTACTCCCACACTATTTAAATTCAACATACACTGGCCATATAATTGCTTAGCATTTAAATATATTCATTTAGAAACACTCCAAAGCATATACCTTGTCTTCCTACGGTTTTTATCCACACAATTTAAAACCTATGTGCTTTGCGTGCATTCGCTATTGCTCAAATGTTATGTTCCACTCAGGATATGGTTAAGCCTTTTCCAAACCAACAGGCAAAGGTTTAGCATTTCAGTACAGATTGTCAGAACCATACAGAGACCCTGTTATTACAGGAGGATTTTACTTTGCCATCCTGAGACCCCTCATCTCCGAAAGAGTCAGTGAGCTTACAACATCGCATCACGACCCCATAACAAGCATCATATACTATCAACAACGAAAACATAATACTGACAACACTTATTCGCTCACAGTTTTGAGGGTATTTTGTTCATGTTCTAGCTGATGTTTCTTGTTCTTGTGGGATATTTAAGGGACCATTATTGCTGTCATTATTGCACCAAATATGAATCCTCATCAGAATCCATTTTCTAAAAATCAGACCTCAGTTGATTTACTTCAGTTTGCACATTGTTGAGATCGATAGTTCAGTGAAAACAACAGTCAAGTTGGAAGGGTAATTTTTAGCTTGTATATCCATTCGTTTTGATGGCAAGTAACACTTCAACTCCATTTTAGTCTGACGATTTATAAGGCATGTGTGTAGTAAGTCCACACCGAACAGCTGGTGTCACCAATGTCACAATGGTAAACTGCTCACGCCAATGTGTCAGACATTTTGAATAATAAAACTCACGCTGAGCAAAAAACTGCAGCAGCTGTTCCTGTTTGGTGTTTTGATCTGTTTTTGGTTTATTTTCAATGGCTTCAAACCATGTGCATGGACATCTGTGAAGAGGAGCCATACTGGCGGCCATCACAGCTGCCAGTCCCCTGTTGGCTGCCGGTGGGGTTGCCGATCATGTGCATACTGTCCATGCCGCTGTTGGACAGGTACTGACGTTCGGCAAACGCTCCGGCGGAGGAGGAGGAGCACAGTAAGCCACCCTGATGTTTCTCCGGGCTGGCCGCCAGGCGTGGTGAGGCCGGGAAGTTGTATCCGTACAGGTTGTAGGGATTGTGAAGGGAAAAGGCGTTATATGTGCTCTGCTGCACATGATGATGGCTCCCAGAGAACATGTGGGCGGAGGAAGGGGAGGAGCCGGATGAAGCCGATGACCCAGGGGCGGAGCTCGCACCTGCCTGCATGACGTACTGCAGTTGGGACGCGGGAAAAGAGGCCAGCTGACTTCCATATGCATCCATCTTGCCTCCGCCGCTGCCGTTACCAGCAGCCAATGAGGCGTGAGCCCCTCCCTGCATTCCAGCAGCGATGAGAGAGGAAGTCCTCTGAGGCAGGAAGGAATCGGAGCCCTGGGCAGAGGTTACAGCGCCTCCTGTGGTCTGGAGGCGGCTGTAGGAGCCGTCGGCCAGTCCTCCATAGCCCTGCAGGGCGGCCATGTTGCTCCTGGCACACGCGGGGTACTCAGACAAGCCCAGGTTACACAGCTGGCTCTCCCTGCAGCCCACATTGAAGGTGTTGGGTGCCAGATGGAAAGTAGGAGGGGAGCAGGAAGGGGAGAGGAGGTGTGTCGCACCAGAGGGAGACGGAGTGCCAGTGCTGGAGGTAGTGGGAGAGGTGCCAGTGCTCCCTCCTGAAAAACAGAGTCAGCAAACATTCAGAAACATCCAAACCCCAAAGACACACTGTGGATACACGTTCTTATGCATGAAGAATAAGTGCACACACAAGAGAACGGTGAGACAGAGCCAGCTCTGAAAACACACACACTGTCCAACAATCACACCAAAAGCGTATCTCTTATTTCATCCCATGGACCACGAGCAGTCACCATGGCTCCTTAGGGAGAGCATTTCATCTGGTTACAAGAGAGGCCTGTTCAAACCTGGCAACAAGTGCCACGAATTAACCCATAATGGAGCACTCATCTCCACAGTGCTATTCTACATTCTCCAAAAGTTGCTGAGCTTTCCTAAAGGGATTGACTCATGTCTTTCCAATCCTGTATGATTTTATTTCTTCTGTGAAACACAAAATAACATATTTTGAAATGTCAGTGGTTTTTTGTCCATACACTGAAAGTCAGTGGGGACCAATTTTGGACCCAACTGACTTTCACTGTATTGACAGAAACAGTTCTTCAAAATATCTTTTTTTGGAACGACATGAGGGTGAGTGAATGATAACAGAATTATTAGTCTGTAATAAAAGGTTTATAATTAAAATTGTTAACTGCTAATCATTCTAAAAACTGAACTAACAGAACCCTAGGTTATCCTCTTCCTATTTCCAACACTTTTCAATCCTGGGTGAGGAATTCAGATTTCATTACATACTGCAACTGAAAAGTAATTTTATTGTTATGTTTTTTTTTAGTAATTTAATAAAAAAATATTATAATAATACATATTTAGCAAGGATGCATTAAATTGTGTTTAATCAAATTTCTGTTTAATAAAAGAATTCTGAAAAAGTAGAATAGTTTCCACAAAAATATTAAACAGCGCAGCTGTTTTCAGCATTGATGATAATAATAAGAAATGTTTCTTGAGCGGGAAAACAGCATTTTAGAATAATTTCTGAAGGATCTTGTGACATTGAAGACTGGAGTAATGACTGCTGAAAATTCAGCTTTGCCATTATAGGAATAAATTACATCTTAAAATATATTAAAATAAAAACATTTATTATTAATTGTAATAATAATGATAATAATAATTCACAATATTACAGTTTTTTATTTTGCTCAAATAAATGCTTCTTTCAAAAACAAAAAAGTACTGACCCCAAACTTTTAAAAGTGTGCATTTGTAAACCGCGGGTTAACGTTGTTCTTTGCAGATTTGCAGTGTCAGTATGATTTATTGGAACACAGTATGCAGCCTGTTTAATAATGGCTTGTCTCGCTCTTGCATATGAGCTGGGCTTATATTGAGTACAGTTTGTATTCAATATACTTTTTGGACCGTGAGTATACGAATAAAATGCTCTCTTCAATCAAAAACATTTTCCATCACTGTTTGACATTTTGATTTTTACCTCAACACTGAAACAAAATAAAGTTTATGAAAGTTTCTGTGCCTATTTAAAGTGCATAAATATTTAATAAGACAAGGCTGTTCAGTTTATGATTGGTTTTTTGATGTGAAACAATTGGCCATTACATTCTAACACAGCTTCGTTTCACACTGTATACATTTGGCACCAAAATACGGGGTTACCTCTGTGTGAGACATTGGTTTATCTGGGTTTGAAAGCGGGTTTAAAGAGACAATAACCAGAGGTTAAGCACAGTGTGAAAATCCCATTACATGTCTTGTCAGCTACAACCATCTCAGGGATAATGTGACAAATGCTGAATGCAAATGTGGCTTGAGTTTCATAACACGCATGTCTGGTCAACAGAGCACTGGCCGTCTTCTCTCAATATGACAGGCAGCATTTGGGCATATGTTCATAGAGGGAAAAATTCACTGGCACATATGCACAGCGAATAAGTCAAACACTTGGAACTGAATGATAGTGGTGGGATATCTACCGCATATTTCTTTATTAATGAGAAGTTGGCCAGCACTCAGTTTGTTGTTTTGAAAATCTAGTCTGCTCTGCAGATCAGAATGGGAAAGAAACTAAATAATTCAGAACTCTCTTGGCTGAGGCTTGGGCCAGCTCCATATGCGTTCGATAATACAGCTGAGTTCTGGTTTGCTTGACGTGGTTCTGTTCTGTTGGCTGAGGGAAAGGAGACCTCACAGTGATGTCATGTTTTCCCCCTGTTGTCAGGCTGGGGTGAGAGAGGCTTCAGTGGTGCTTTGAGAACAACTAATTACTCCAATAGATCTGCATGTATTTCTTGAGGACAGTCAGTTTGGGGCTGCGAGGGCAGGGGTGGAGGGAGAGAACACGTTTTGTCAGCCGTGCGAGAACTTTAATTAACATTTAATCTGTTTCGTGAAGTTTGTGATGACAAACAGATGTCTACTCAGACAAAATACCATGCTCACATTACTCTGACCTTATGACGGGGGAAAAAAAACTAGTTACATCAACATTTGGTCATCTGGGCTAAAGAGATGGTTTTAGCAAAATTCACAAGAAGACTTGTACTTTGAATGACTCAGTCTGGCATCATTTATTCACCTTAATGCTGTTTCAAAACAAATGCAAAGTAACATAAATGTACCATAAAAGTGGACTATACATCTTGTGTGGTATATGAAATCATATGATCACGTTGTTTGAGAAACAGACTGAAATGTATGTTGTTATTCACTGATAATCTTTACCAGAATATTGAATCAATGAGTTTAGCTTGAGAGCTGGATCAGTTCGATTAGTGAATGAATCATTCATTGTGTTTTCAAAAAGATCAGACTAAAAATAATTATTTAGTAAATAATGATATTACATTTTGAATATGTGAATTTAAATGTATATTTAATTCTTTAAATAATGATTTTTGGACTCTTTCTCAAATAAAGCTATCATGTGGTTTAATTTTAGGGCGAACTGTTCCTTTAACGGGTTGAAGAAGGGAAATAATATTTGATCTGTCGAACAGGCATATAGACAACCTCACTCTTGGACACAAAAACACAAGATTGCCCAACTTGTCCCACCCATTGCAGAGCTCCCTACAGGCTTAGAGTCATTCATAAATCCACTGTGGTATGTGATTATTGTGGCCACACAGTAACTTTAAAAATGATTTATGAAGCAATATTTTGAAATAATTTGAAAGCCTCCGTTATTCAAGTAGGCATGTTAAAAACCTCTAAAAAAAAAAAAAAAACCATGTTAAAAACCATCTCCGCATACCTTGCTGTTTCTGCATGTTCGAGAAATCTTCAAACGTCAGCGTCCTCACTGGAGGTCTCCAGAAAGCATACGTCTCCATTATTGCCTCCAACCCAGTCCTGCACGAGGGACAGTGACAGAGAAAGTCAGAAGAAGAGACGTGAGATGGCAGAGAAAACAGGTGAGCCAGTCAGATTATGCACATGAGGCAGCGGCAAAAAGGGAGAAAAAGAGAGGGGGAGTTTGAGGAAACTGGAGTCTGTAAAAAGGAGCAGGTTTTTACTGTGCACATAAATCTGGGTGATGTTTCATCTGTGCTCTGTACATGGCTCCCCTTCCTGTGTGATTTACTCCTCTTTGCAGCGCTCTCTGCATCGGCCCTCGCCGCGCAGCTTAAGCGGCAGTAATTCTCTGCTCCTTTCTGCTTGTTAGTGAGACTCTCTATATGACTCACTGAAGCACTGGCTGAGACTGAATCCAAACACTGGTCACCAAATGAAAGACTTATATTTTCCTTTAATATAATACATTACTGATTGTGATTTACATTAAAATACTGATTTATAGCTTGGTTAGTCAAAACTGATTCCACCGATTATCAAAAGCTAACATTACAACTTTTTGTCTGTAAACTGGGATGAGAAGGATCCAATGCATGAATGGAACTGTGGTTACTTTGTGACTGATCAACTGTTTTATTGTATGAAAAAGTCTTTTATTAGCATTAGTTTTATCAGGATATATGTGTGAGGGCAAGAACATTTTCTATATATATATATCTTACTCCTGAATAATCTTTTCATCTCTATTTTTCTGCAATGAAAATCTAACGCTAGTTCATAAATCAGGCGGTCTATTGTTTGAAAAATGAAAAAAGATGTCTCAAATATCTGTGGCGATAATACTCTCCAGATGGAAGTGTGCTTTCATGTGCTGAGGGTCTGTCTCAGACTTTCTCGTAGTATATGACTCGCATCTTATAGAGACGGAGCAATGAAGTGCACGGAAATACAGCGAGAGGGAAAGAAAGGCGAGTGAAAGGGTGGGCGAGATTGAGGGAAAGGAGTTAAAAAAGCGAGAAAAAGAAAGAGAGGCATTTTTCTTTCCACTGCCCTCAATCAGATCGCTTTATCACAGATCGACTAGGCTTTCTTGGCTGCTGAACGAGGGAGTGATTTTAATGTAGCGGGACGTGGGATTAGGAGGGATCTCCTGGGGTTCATATCCATATGAAAGGCCACTGCCGAGATGTGTGTGTATTTGCGCACACAGCATGGACAATACGGAGCAAGGGTAAGATTTCCTGAAAATCTACCTGTTTCTCCCTGAGTCCCGGAATCCTTTGGCAAATGGGTTGCGGTCGATCTTTAGACGGGTAATCTGTTACAAGAGAAGAAGTCCAAAACAGACTCATTTAATAATATTTTGACATATTCAGACACTTTTATCATATCACTTTAATAATAAACATAAAATGCCTTTTTTCAAATTTGTGGGTTTTGAAACTGATGCATGATATAGTTTTATTTTGGGGTGCACAGTATATTGGTACCACATTGGTTACTGGGTGATATAAGAGATTTTTTTTATTATTGGTATCTGTCAATTATTGGTGAACACATACACACACACATACACACATACACACACACACACACACATACATACATACATACATACATACATAGATACATACATACATACATACATACATACATATTTAAATGTGCATGATAATTTTTTTCTATATTTTTACATTTAGATTAGCTAATGCGCTTTCAAAGTTAATCTTTAAAAATAACTAATGATTTATTAATTTACACTGATAAAAGTGATTTTTTGGCAAAAATCAAAATGAATTTCCATTTTTCATACTGAATGTTATACTGTTGTAATGTCTAAATTCACTTGTATAATATAAAACAATTGATTTTAGTTTTTAGTGTTTGTCATTTAAACAAAATGTAGTATAGAATTTTAATATCGACCATTTATCATTTATCAGCCATAACACAAAAATAATTCATCTGGAATTTTAGTGCATTCTAGTGGTATATGAAAATATCATATTCAGACACTTTCTGAATATATCAATTTTGACTCATTAACACCTGAACTATGTGCTGTACACTGACAGTCAGTAATGGACCTGTTGGTTCTGGTAGGCTGTGACCGTGGTGAAGACGGTCTCTGGGAAGCTGAACGTCTTTACTCCTTCCCCAGTAGGAACAGGTTTGGTTGGAGAGAGCTCACTGCTGAAGTCTTTCCGGATCACGTGGACACGGGGCTGATATTTGTGCATTGAGTGCAGGATGATCTAGAAATAAAGAAAGTCATATCATCAGCTACTCCGGCGCAACCACAAAAGCACATTTCTGCAGCTGTACGGATTAAATGTCTGTGGCATAATGAGGCTGTGAATATCAAAGCCTCTTGGTCCAATATGAGAACATGCTGTATCACAGTGTGTACACATGTTGATGAGATATGAATCAGGCCGACTCGAGGGTGAGTATCTCACACCGATGTGTTGGCGTCAGAGCATGGAGGCTGTAGCCTTCCCTCTGGCCCTTAGTCTGTTTCTAATTACTCCCAGTGTCAGCGTGCGTCTCCTGGGTCCACCACAACCGAGGAGGTCAGGCAAGAGAAGAGAGGCCTTTGCAAAACAGCCTGATGACAGTAAATTTAATATTCCAGCTCCCCCTTCCTATCCAATCCAAATGCACAGGCCAGGAGAGCCCAGTGCTGCCCAAGGCCAGACAACATTAGCTCAATGAAGACCAACTGCAGAGAGGAAGTGTTCAAAGCAACACTGCTGTAATTCCACAGATCCGAGATATTCAGGATTCAGAACATTGTCTGGGGCCAAAAAGGAATTTGCAGGTGATATCTGAGCACAAAAAAGGAATGTTATGAGTGCCAAAGTTGCACTAAGCTGAACCACACAACTAACTAAAGCTGTTAAAGTATATATAAGTTGGAAAAGTTATTTATACACACATACAATATATAATTTGCATATATATATATATATATATATAGTGTGTGTGTGTGTGTGTGTGTGTGTGTATACACACACATATACACACACTCTCTCTCGTATACACTTACATTTATTTTATTTAATCTAATTAATTATATATATAAAACAATAATACATATATAATTCTAATATTGAAGTAGAAGCATCCACATAATTATACACCAGTAATATTTCAATCGTCTTTGCGATGAAACTGCAATCTAAATGATTTCTAGTCAGAAGGAGGAACGTGAGGTTTGTATACTCCATGACGGCGAGGTCCCACACAGGACGTTCCAGGGTTAACTTCAATTCCGGACCTCACTAGCCCTCCAGGCGAACAAAAAATAAAGTCTCTTTTTACGAGGTTGTGGTGTAAGAAAAGTCCCCTCTCCTCTTCCTGAAAAAAACACCAGCCTGCTGCAGTTGTAACACCCATATGTTATTACATTTGTCAGAATAGTCAAGTGATAGCATCAGTGACTCGAGTCAAAACAGCCCCATATGCAGAGGAGATGCCAGTAGAGCAGCGAAGTTCGCAGATGTGGCCTAAGGCAACTATTTTACCCACACCAACCCTGCATCTAAAATCCTGATATACTGTATCTCTCTGTAAAGAATACAGAGCCTGTCATGTGCAATTATTCTGTGCTCCCTGCCCTCAGTCCAACAGCACTATTCCACTGGTCGTGGGCTACTCTATATGGCTACAATTAAAAACGAATAGTCACATTAATCAAACAATATTATTGCTCTGTTTCAGACAAGAAAAATACATTTAAAAATATTTGTTTTACTTAAATTGAGTAAAACTTTTCCATGCAATAACAAATTAGTTAGAATGTATTTGATCTATGTTTGTTGCACAAATGGAAAAATATTTAGTCAGAATTAAACATTTATGTTGAGTTAAATTTTTTTAACCAATTTACTTTTTTGTTGTTGTTGAACATATGCTATTAAATGTGTAGGAAGATGTGGGGATGACATTCTTGCACACACAAAAAGTAATTTTACATCAGGATTTTCAACCCATCCAACAAACAATACACTGTGACACTCAACAACCACATATTTAAAGAAAGAAAGGCATTCAAGCTAACATTACATGATTTCTAACTTAATAGGGCAACCAACACAACACCACCAATACTAATAACATTAGTATAACATAACTATTAACATGGAATTAGTATTTAGTGAGAATTATTCATGCTACAGTGCATGATGGGAATTCGATGTCACATGTACATCTGGTTGTGGTCAACGAAAATGAATAATGTAGTCATTATTAGATAATGGGTCATTTCCATTTTACATATTAAAATTGATTACATGCAATTAAATGAAGAATTATGTTACAATAGCTTAGAGACCCCAAGCAAAAATATTGTACTACACTTCAATACAATCACTTATCTGAATGCACGTCTACCTTATATTAAAACAGAAGGATTGAGTTTGAATAATATCTGCCAACTGGGTTTTGATAAGGCCTATATCAATATAATATCATAATATATAATATACAATATAATATGCATAATATCAATTATAATATATCAACTATATATCAACTTATTAATTTTATTTTTACATTTAAACACTGGGTTTTCTGAGACCACAAACATAAAGAACAGACAGTCAATCTCAAAACATGAGGAAACATTGAAAGAAAACATGAGGGCTAAGCCTTTAAAACCATACTGAGCAAATTATTCTGGACAGAGCTGGATGTATCACCCTATTTCTCACTGTCACTGAACAATACATAACTATGACAACCTAACAAAACGTGCTGGAGATAAGAGTGTCTTCTGATGGTCTGATAATAAAATCATCCCTGTGCACTCACTTCTGTAGTACAATGCTTCAGACCAGAGCCAGGCACAAGAAAGTCACACTCCAACAGTGAAACAAAAACCAAAGTTTCGAAGAACATACTTGAAAACAGTTCATATATGTTGGAGAAAAACTGAATGTATTTCCAAACAATAACATGTACGTACATTCCATATGTATCCAGCTGTTGTTCAGCACAGACGCATTGGGAATATCAGTCAAGTACAATAAAATCAATCTTTTTCCAGTTTTGCCAGTTCTTCAGAGAACACACTGAATAATGATTTTCTTGCTTGAGAGAATATACAGATGTCTTTTGGGGAGATAGGGGGGTTGTAATCTATCAACTAGTGTGTGTTATGAATACAATGATATGGATAAGCAGGTGTATGCAACATCTCCTCACTCAAACGCATACATTTAATGTGCAAATATTGTATTTTTTGTAGTATAATGAGCTGGTGGCTTTTACTTTATATTAGTAATCAAATATATATTCTGAGGTTGTAAGATTTTTAAGTATCTTGCTCACCAAAGCTGCTTTTATTAAACAAATAATTTAAAATGCAATTTATTCCTGTGATTGCAAAACTAAGTTTTCACCAGTCATTACTCCAGTTTTCAGTGTCACATTATCCTTCAGAAATCATTCTAATATGCTGATTTGGTGCTCAAGAAACATTTCTTATTATTATCAATGTTGAAAAAAGTTGTGCTGCATGCTTAATATTTTTGTGGAAACCATGATACATATTTTTGCACGATTGTTTGATGAATAGAAAGTTCAAAAGAACAACATTTATTTGAAATATAAATCCCAATAAATGTCTTTATGGTCACATTTGATCAATTTAATGTATTAAATATTAAGCAGTGAATAAAGTATTAATTTCTTTAAAAAATAATTAAATAAAATTGAGCTTTTGAACACTAGTATATGTATATACAATGACATCAGCATTACATTAACTGTAATTAAGTGTGCACTTACATGGCCTTGATCATCCAGCTCATTGTTGGTGAGTTTGAGTTTGTCAAAGCTGACCACTTGTCTCATCCAGGTGTCTCCTGAAGCCAGTGAATCCGGGTGGATGTAGACCCTGGGCGGCACTGGTGAATCCGCGTTTCCCGCCACCATCCACTTTGAGCTGTGATACACATACCTGCAAAAATGAGCATATAATTGCCATGATGCTCTGTTCCTGTGGCCTATGAGTCAGTGTTGTTAACAATACCAAAATTACTCATGCACTCATACATCCAACTTTTGATTGTTCAAAACACTTCTAACAGACCATACAAATTCAAGATAAACAAAATATCCTATTGAACCTTATTTTTTGGACTATTATAAAATACTAAACCGTGCTAAAAGGTAAAGTATGTTTACATTAACATAATTAATGGAAAGCATTGAAAAGGTTCTGATACATGTGGGCACTCCTAAAGTGCTGTTTGCAGGGCATTTCCTCAGCTGACTGCCTGAGGCACAGCTGGATGCCTTTAGTTCTGGCCATGTGCACAGTTGAAAGTGTTTAACTGCTACGCCTCTGCCAAAGTCATCACCCAGCTCTCAAACATGAACGAAATTCTCATTTGGCCCCTTTTGTTATTGCTTGGCAGCATTAAACATCCTCTGTGTCTATCTTATTCTCTCCCAGAGCACCCCACTACTGCGGACATGAATGTGCGTGGCGTGCTTGTGTGTTCATGCACATTAATCTGTTGCTCTAAAGTTAAATAGATAAATGCCATATTTATCCGTACAAAATATGTGCTTTAACAAAAACACTCACGCGTTGTTCGTCCTTCGCACACATGCGCATATAGTGCCAGGCATTTTTGTAATTTCCTGTTTGGAGTCCTGTTTAGGGTTATGCTCTATGTAGCAGGGAAAGTGTTAAAGAAAAGGGAAACCTAAGACCAAAAAGGACTGGAAATTTGATTAGCCCTCTTTCATCTTTCATAAATCTGCCATCTGGCACTAGCACAATCAATAAAGATCCAACTTTATGTGACACCTTTTTTGGTGGAGCGACTGCCCATTAGAGTCCAGCAATATTTATCACATGCAGTTCACTGTATGCAAAATGATTTACATATATTTAGATAAAGGAAAAAAAAGCAAAAATGGGGTTATTAAATTGCAAGGACCCTTCAGTCTAATACAGAAACTTTAATCTAAAACCATTTTTCTAAATAGTTCACTTGACTTCAGATATGCTTGTGCGCTCTCATGCACACAACACAGCAGCAAATAGAAGTTATATATTGGGTTAGTTTACTGACAGAGTAAGTGATACTCTGAAGTGTGGATCAGAGCATGTGCGCTGCGTTTACATCAAGTTGAGTTTGCACCATGTGCGTTTATTTTGTGGAAAAAAAAAAATAAGAGGAAAAAGATGGGCATGCCTGAAGTTGACAGCTGCATGGACAAAGAAAAAAAATAAGAGACAAACAGGGCACCACCTAAATGGAGAAAGGGAAAGGGGGAAAAGGCAGCCAGCGCACACACGATATTTGTGAATAAATTAGCTAGCGAGTGCCTGCAACAGAAATCCGAAAATCTGGGCTGCTCTGTATTTTCCTACTTCTTCTCTGAAATACTAAATAGCCACATTAAAGAGCAAAGTAATTCAAGTAACACGTAAAGAAAGATTTAACAAGTCTAGTATAAACTCTATGTCCCTTGAAAAGGGCAATGCGCCTAAGTAAAGTGAGTAAATTCCAATAAAGGCTGCGTTTTCAGACCCGAGCCCTTGAGACACATGAGGCGTTCCAGTGACAGCTCTTTGCTCCGTTTGCAAAGCCTTGTGGTAAATTCCCCAGCCAGGAAGAAAATCCTATTTAATTTTATAAGATCTTTTGGCTTCTAAAATCCTCTGTGATATTTGGGGGCTCTAAATGGTTGTCTTCAAAGCTAATCCTCGAATGGCTGTGGTTTTATTTTCAGTAAATGCATACATTAATCTAAATATAATTGAACTGGAAGATTATTGCGCTTAAGCGTCACAATGTAATTAATACGGTAACATCCACAATCTTTCTTGTGTTTATTTAAAAAAAAAAAAAAAATTAGGAAAATATGAGAAAATGTTGGGTTGCTGCATAAATTGTAGCAGACTTTTAAAGTTTTGAAAAACAGAAACACATTTTATTTAAATGTGTTGCACTGATGTATGACTAATGAAAAATATATCCTAATATAATAATAATAATAATATCCTTCTAATCCCCTGAAACAGAGTATAGATTTCTGCCGTTTCCAGTTCTGTTCTCAGATATCAGCATGTGGGACTAAAGCATAAACACAACACAAATAGTTTCACTGAATACAAACAAAAATCAGATGTGTTTCTGGATTTATGGTGATTGTGGGAAGAAACAAGGTGAGCTAACCAATTCTATGTTGATCATTAATAAATAAAAATCAACTTAATTTGGGAAGATTTAACAAGTTTTTAACAAGGCACATGTAATTATGGAAAGGACAAGTGCACTACTGCAGTCTGTACCAGCAGGACTTAGCTACATTCAAATAAAGCTTGTCTGTAAGCTTGTGTGATGGAAAGTTGTCATGGTGAGAGCAAAATCACAGGGACACATTACACCACCTTCAATGCTGATACGGCAACTCTGTCAGGGTTGCCGTCAGTGTTGCTTATTCATGGAAATCTCCCACCCCATTTCAAGGGGGATCAGCTTCCCAGTTTATAGACAAATTTACAGTTCATTTTGTTATTTTCCTCCTTTCTCACTGCATGCTAACAGCGCTACACACTCTCTGGAGAGGTGCTTACCTGTATCTTTTGTTGTCCACTGGTACAATGTCCATGGCAATGTAATACTGCTGATGTGGATCCAGTCCCACGATTTTAACTCTCATAGCAGGGAACATTCTCCTGAAACAGAACAGATTGTAATTGCATGTTTAACTAACAAGTCTAATGATTGACAAATATGGTGAAGATGATCTAAAAATGCTAAAAATAATGATACACAAAATGTAAATAAGGTGAATTAGATGAAGCCAATGAATTGAATCATTTAAATAAGAATAGTGTGTTACAGTGATGTCTGTTATATTGAAAAATACATTAATTTGACACCAACAAAAGCATACAAAAAATAAATAAATAAAAACAAATTATTTTCATCTTTGAAAGTGTTAAGATTGTCTTGTTGACCATTAGCAAATAGTAGCAGGACTCAAATACATTTTGATCAATTAAAAAGATAAAAAGATAGGGTGAAGTCAGCTAAAATGGGCTATCAGGTAAAATGGGCCAAATAAGGTTGTAGCATTATATCTCTTTAAATTTTTACAGAAAATCCCAATAACTGATCTTGGATTGTTGCTTCAACACATGTTGACATGTAACAATAATTTTAATTGGTCTGAGTTTTTTAAGGCAGACAGGGCAGAGTGTTACATGAAGCTCTTGAAATTGTATGGTAATTGAGCCTGACATAGAAAATTTCACTCGCTAATAAGGGTACTAAAGCAATTATAAGTAAGCTTACCAACAAAGCAAAGGTTTATGAACAATGTTTTGATGTGCTCTTTCAAATAAAAAAAAAAAGTTTAATTTATAAAAGAAGCTTTGATTTTTGTGAAAAAGATCATTTTAAGTAGAAATGGCTGGTTAAGCTAAAATGGGCCACAATTTTCAGCTAAAATGGGTTGCATACACACACACACACACTTTTAGACAGAAATTGAGGGTGAAAATAGATTTATAGGCCTAGATATGTATCCATACAAAATCTTAACAGTCTTTTAAAAAAAATTGCATTGCAGACAGTATGGCAGGAGGACAAGCAAAGAAAGGTAACAGAGAGACAATAAGAGAGAAGAGAAAGGGAAAGAAAGGAAGATGTCAGTAAAATGGGCTGCATACACACACACACACACGTTTACACATAAATTGAGGGTGAAAATAGGTTTATAGGCCTAGATATGTATCCATACAAAATCTTAACAGTCTTTAAAAAAAATACAAGCATACACACATACATGCACACAAAAGACACCAATGCACAGAAACATACACCTATACAACATGATCAGTTCATTTTTAATTGCATTGTTTAATTAAATATTCATTCAACTTTTTTTAATGTATTTAATGAAATACATTTATAGTGTTGCTATGGCACACTAAAGACAATAGTGTCAATTTACTGTTAAAAATAAAATGATTTAAGCTGAAATTACCTGGGTTGTTCTCTTTTTATATTGGCCCATTTTACCTGAATGTTTTGCTGTGTCTCAAGAAGGTACCTGCTGATACTCTAACTCTCAAAATTTTAAAACTTTTATACTTCTTCACATTTAAAAATATAAATATATTTAAGAGACCCATGCTATTTTATAAGAATATCATTAGATCTCATGCATAGCTTATCTGATGGTATTATAAGTCATTTACCAAAACGTGGCCCATTTTAGCTGACTTCACCCTATTTAAATATTATATATATATATATATATATATATATATATATATATATATATATATATACACACACACACACACACACACACACACATATATACATATATACTCACACATACATACATATATATATATACACACACACATATGAAAGCTAGAAAATCAGAGTAATCAAAGAACTAAAATATATATATATCTATAAAATAGTTCAAACAAACTAAATAAACTGAACAAAAGGGCCATATTTAAAAACGTGACTCATTTCTAACAAGACATTTTTGGCTAATTCCTCATTTTACACTTCAAAAGCAACTTCTTTGTCTTTTCATTTAAACGTCATAAATTTCTTTGCTCATAATGAGAGAAAAGTGTCTGGTCGCTCTCCCCACCCCCTACACCTCTAAATTTATAGGGTTATTATTAGCAGGGGCATAAAACACACGCGGCTATTCATGCAGTCTCCCTTAAAATCAGAGTAGGCTAATTATTATTTCAGGCTCTATTTTTTACAAAACATACAAATGAAGAGCCTACAGTATAACTTGTTAAACAGTTTGGACACGAGTTACTTTGATGAATGGTTCTGGAGAAAACAAAATTGTTTACTGTTCCAACGAAGAATTGCTACACTCGGGATTTATTGCAGCATTTTATAATCTGAAGAAAGGGTCTATTGATGATGAAAACATGATGTCGTGTAGGCTACAGTAAAATTTATTGAGTGAGAAAATTTAATAGTTTGAACAAACCTTTCTAATGTTAATTTTATAATTCAGATTTACATTTTTTAAGAAATAAAAATGGTTTCTTGTTGCTTTTTATTTTTGTGTTTGTCTGAATTATCCAAGCTATTCGTTATCGTAAACACTTTATTCTCTGTAAACTGAGGGGGGTAAATAAGTTTTATACACGGTTATGTTTTTTTTTTTTTTTTTTTAAACCAGTCTAATAATTCTTCACTGGCAACGACTCATTTAACGAGGTCCATTTTTTCTTCCTAAAGTAGCTAACTTGCCTCAGCCACAACATGGACTTCTATTAATAATAATCTCTATTTTACAGCCATCCAGTGCAATCAGGAAGTATTCTTAAGTACAAGTTCACCCTGTGTTTTAAAACAAGGAATTACACCAATAAATGGAGACATGTTTTCATGTTGGTTTGATCGTAAAGTGTAAAAAATGGCACGGAAATACCTGGTAATCCCGCCGAGAAAGAAAGGGGCGAAAGGTTTTACTGTGAACTGTTTAAGTTAAGTTATATGCTCGGTTTTGGGCTGTAATTGACGCCCAAAAGAGCAAGAAAACGAAAAGCATATTTCAAATGTATTAATTAGAAACAGTTGTTGTTGTCCTGTTATAAGGCTAAGTAGCAGAATTGTCCTACCGTAGTTCGCCATGTACATAGGTTGTGGTTTGTGATGAGGTACTTCTGCCCCCATGTGTAACACATTAGCGCCCACAAAACAGAGTTTTCATGTTTTCAGTCCCCGTGCGCACCCACATCCCTTTGCCAAACAATCGCATGGTACCTTGAGATTATTTGCGCGTCAAAAAGAAGAAAGAAAGAGAGTAGCCTACGCTACTTATGTAGACTATGGGTCTATGACAAATGTACGAGATGATTAAAAAGATAAACAAACGTTTTAAATAAATAAAATAACTAGAATTTAAATGTATTTGTTTCATCTTTGTTGGTTTAATACATTTTTGAAAAAGCAACTGAAAAATACGTCAATGCGTTTTCTTGGTTTTTTTAGACGTGGTGTAAACATCAAGCAAAAAATAGACCTAAAATACTTTCCTTAAACCTTTATTGGAGTGAAAATAGAAAATTTCTGTTAATATTTAAACAAACCAAAAAAGTCTTCAAATATGTTTTTAAGGTTAAAATAGTAAATATCGTTAATTTTGTGTCATGAATATCACAATCAAACTTATTAAAAGTAAAAATACGTGGCCTAATAGCATAATAATAATAATAATAATTAATAATAATAATAATAATAATACACTTAAATGACCTTGACCCAGACGTTCTTTTTGTTTCACGGTTTTCATTTGACTCATAACAAACAAATAAAATGGCTTCAAGTATGTTGTTTATGCCACACTCATTTAAATCTGAATATTCATCACATTTTTGTGTGATTGACTGCTTATTATTATTAAAAGAAATATTACTAAAATATTATGCAAAAATACTTATGCCATTGTCAATAATTTCAGCCGTTTAATTATACTTTTACTGTATTACAAACCTTAAAATCAGACTCCAAAAACATGTTCATCACGCAGAAGGTGCATTAGTAGTTCGCCTATTCAACATTTTTTTTTAACAGTCGGACAAAAAAGGGAGCGCCATAGTGACCCATGACTGTTTATCATATCTTCAAGAGGTTTGGTTCCACATTCCACGATTATATATGTTTGTTTAAATTTGGTAGCTACTCCCTATACCAGAGACATTAATAAAATATTTTGAAATGCTGCCACTGTCTGATCCAATATGTTGAACTTCTCCATAAATTAGATTTTTTTACATTTCATAAAAGGTTTACCTTCCTGCCTTTGTGATGATCATTTCTGTGCCAATGTCGTGGAAGCGCTTCCACAGGTCAGCGCACTGCAGCTCCACCTGGATCTCCTCCATGGAGGCTGAGGGTGAGGGGTCGCAGGCGGTGGGGGTCAGGTCCGCCGGGGAGCCGAAGGAACACGACGTCCTCTCCGCCAGACCCTCGCCGTCGGAGCCCGGGCTGGCCTCTGAATCTACAACGAATAAATAAAATCATTATAAACGCCGGCAGCACGAAGGAGGCCTCGGGAGGCCTGTTGACAATATTGAGCGGTAGAACCAGATCACCTGCAGCCGTAAAGGATAACGACTTGGATTCGCTCAGACCATCATTGCGGCCTTTGAATGTTAAATGAAACAATTCAGCAAAATAAATAAAGTGGAAAATCTGATTCAGCACCTTGGCTCTAGAATATTTCTTAGTGTTTTCTGAAAATACATGGCGTGTGATGATTTTGGACATGCGCGGGGTTAACAGACTATATAACATTTTCCCCAACTGACTATAAATTGGCTGAAAAGTAGCCTAATCACCAAAAATAAAATTCACAGAACGAATAGAAGATTGATTAGAGTTGATTGTAAATTATATGTAGCCTAAACGAAATTGTCAATAAAATAAAAAAATCTTTTTGATCTTCCCTCATTCTTGGTTGTTTTCTTGTTTTGGAGGAAACGTAGCTGACAATCATGCAGAAAAAACAACCCTTTAAAATTAATTAACTAATTTTTGTCTAACGTCTTAAAACAAAATAATTATCATTAGAACTACCACATCAAACTCATTTGATTTGCCATGTTTAGGTATGTTAGTAGCCTATAGTGATAAGATTAAAGACAAAAGTAAAAGCAGAGATACGCTATGTGAGGCCTTACCATCGATAAAAGGCAAAATAAGTGAGTTAAACAGAAAACTCACAAGAAATCGTTGTACTGTGGTTTAATTATCTACAGATTTTATTATTCAGGTGTCTACAGAACCTACAAAGGTTATTGAAATGAGCCGGATTGTTTTGGCGGTGTATGTCATGCAAATAATGCTGTGCAACCATAAGCTGCAGAGACTGGCTATAGCAGCCCTGGCCAAACCACCAGCACCCCGCGCACAGAACCCTCTGAGACCCTAGAGCCCGAGTCAGACTTTTCATCAACCTCGTGAGAGATTCAATCAGCGTAATGAAGCCCGTCGTCTCTTTCACGCGATCTCTCAGGCATGTCCTCAATTCAATCCAAACCCGTCTATGTGCTGTCGTTTCTGAGCTGCTGTCATTGAGCCATTCCACAAGTCTGTACCCTCTGCCAGAGTTACTACTTACGACATAACACAACAAACTGCAGACTAGCGTCAGAACACTACAAACTATAACTGATCATTTCACAATATGAGAGTGACAAATATAAAAACTTCACCTTTAACATGGACAATGCTGAATAATCAGCCAACTGCCCTGGAGTTCATTTAGGTTACTCCGAACAAACGTGTTCTGTAATTTATGAATGCATAGTGAATGCGTAAAATGTCAGTCTAGTGTTCACGCAATGACGCGAATACAAACATAATTTGTAGGCTATTATAGCTTACTAATAATAGCAGATTAATATTTCTTCTGGCCGTTGATACTGCAGCACACTACTTTCACATCAACAAATTCATTTCGCCGTATAGAGCTTGAATTAGTTGTAAATGACCTAATTTTTTTCTTGGGACAGAGGCGAACTAAGCATGAAATTGCAGCGTAAACCAATCCACCAGGAACAGAACCACCTGTTTCCGCTGGACTTCATTCAGTCTCATGTAAGAGGGAGGTAATAAAAATAAAGATTAAGACTCCTTTTAAATATACACATCTGTCGTCTTTCATTTTGACTCTGTCTCTCTGGGAATTACGCAAGCGAGGGGTAAAAATATGATGGTTTAAATGACACCGAAGGAACGTCATTTAGAAAACTACCAAACGCTAACCTAACATGAGGGCAGACTTTAGGAGTATTCACTAAATATTTATTGAAGAATTTGAAGGCGTCATTAAGTATGAACAAATACAGAACTCAAATCATAGTTTTACTGATGTATTTAAACATCATAGAGCTCTTACTATTAATATTTGGTTTGTATCACACATAAAACCCTGTCCACGTTTTATCTAAAGTATGATTCATTAAAGTAAATAGCGCATTATTTCATTTGTTTATTTATTCCAAAACGTCTTAGGCTACGAAAAGCACAATGAGCAAAGCTAAACTCATATTACATTAAACTGTCAGTGATGTGCTGAATAAGGCTATAGCTATATAAAATATGATGTAAAAAAATGGATTATGGGTAATTAAGACAGGATGGATATCAAGGTTCTGTCGATTTGTGCTACCCTGTCAGATTTTGCTACCTCCCATTAAAACAGTTGGTAGTAAAATTCAACAACGAAAAATGCTACCTGTCAAATTATGTTTTATTAATGTCTACACCTTCCACAACCCTAAACCTACCCTTACAGTAATGCAAATACAGTAATTATGTGTTATATTCGCGGTTGTGGCTAGAAGGGATACAGCTACCGGAAACCAACAATAAATAATTTTTATCTACCTATTAGATTGTGTTTTATTAATGTCTACATCCACCCCAACCCTAAACCTACCCTTACAGTAATGCAGATAAATTAAATTTTGTTGTTCAGCGTGAGAAAATAGGATGCAATATTGATGTGCGCATGCGCAGTGAGCCCTGGTAGGAAAATTGACGGGTAGGATAAAATGTCAGGACACCTGGCAGAAATGACATTTTAAAGGGGAAAACTTAGTCTTAATATTACTTCTAATTTATAACGTTTTACGATTTACAATTAAAAACATAAAAGCCTGTTGTTGATTCGCGCCTTATCTGCTAAAACGCCGATGTCTATGAGACTTTGAAATGCATTTAAAAATAAACAAATAGAAAAAGTTTATAGGCTAGTTAAATATTTTTCTATGTAATTTAATCAAGATGGGATCTAAGTAGAACTCTAGATACTGTTGTTCAAAGACGTAGAAATGTTTCCATTTGTGCTCACCCAAAGGGAAGCAGAAACTGACTCAATTACAGAATCGAGTCATCCGTGTCTGAGGATTTCAACCTCTGATAGATCAGAAGTTTATCTGTATGCATGTGCGTGGGACATTATAAATTATTTAGATTAACTTAAATTATTGTGCCACTTAATTACACAATCTAATGTTGTCCTTTTTTCGGGTCGTGTAGCAAAAAAAGATGTTCTGTTCTGCTCTATATATGAACTCTCTGTTTGGCCAAATAAGAACATGAGCATTGCTAAAGTTAAAATGCTTTGTTAAATAATTCAAATATTTTATTTAAAATGTAACGATTACCTTACGGACTTATCCAACCTGTAAGTGTCATTATATTACAGAATAGCTACCTAAAGGTCTACGTTTATTAGGCCTACTTAGCAGTTAACGCAAAATTTGGGATTTCCGTATAATTTGCACCAATGGTTTTCAGTTCGGCGTGAAAAAAATTACGTTTCATTATTTCTGCTGTGATTGTTGGTTTAGTACGAATACAATCCGTTATCTGTGCACATGGAGGCCTACCGTGACCTGTTGGCCCAAAATATGCAATCAAATCAAATAGCCTATTGTTCATTATTAAAAAGTAACCTACTAAAATCTGTCTGACAGTTGTCCTTTTTTAAAAAAATAAAATTAAAATGATTGTTATAAGGATACTCACCTGTCGCAATTTTCGTCCTCCTCTGAAAAATGCTGCTCTTTGGTTTCAGAATTGCCGAACTAACTTCTGTCTATCTGTGCTCACCATTATTTTTAAAATGAGACGAATTGTCATATTTTAAATCCAACGTCAATAGAGGGCTATGTCAGAATATGTACAGAATGATCAGTCAGCAGCCTGTTGTGTGGAATTAATGGTCTGCCTAATGGCAAATGCTTCTGAAGCGAGACTAATGAAGTGATGACTAACGTTGCAACAGTTAAACTACAGCGATGAAACCAAGAAACACACACACACACAAACACACACACACACACACATGTGCGTGAGCGCCTGCAAGCGTGAACTCACAAAAGAGCACAAACTGACATCTACAGGGAATAGTTTCAAACCGAGCGTTCATATTTCCAAATAATTTGTATAAAGCATACTCTTCTTTTGGCCTAATAAAACACAAGAGCAAGATTTGACAGTATGGATTACCCGAAATTTAACCCACCACTAAATTTTAATTAATTCACTTGCTTCTAGTCGGAATTAAAACACCGATCCTTTTCTTGATGAATAAATCACGAGTTACAAATGTTCTATTGTAGAATGCAATTTTGTACTTTAGAACAATGAAAGCTGTGGTATTCCAACACTATTTCTCTGTCATGAATTATTCTACTTGAAGACTTTCTTTTGGATTTGTCTAAAAAAAAATTGGATTTTAAATTTAAATTTCACTGATATAGAAATAACATCATAGATGTAACTTGTTTGTGCAAAGTAATTTAACAATAAAAAAACTGTTGTTCAATATTATTTATAATATTGCTTTACTGAATTAAAGCGACATTTGGGCTCACTGCATAGGCCTATAGCCTAATTGAAACATTTTATTCCAAGGCAAAACGTTAGTCTGCAAATGCGCATGGCAGTTCAGTTTGCCATGTAACCACGCACTAACCCGGATCGATATCCAGACAATTAGCAGGATCCTCGCCGTCTCCCAATTGCCCGTTGCTCGCGAGGCTCTCCATAGACAGCTCCAGTTCCTTTTCTTCCCAGCCCCGGAGCTTCCGCTTCTTGTTTGTCCCGATCAGGGCTTCTACCGAAAAGGCGTGCGCTCGTGAACTCAGAGCAGCAGCGGATCGTCTCCTGTCACTCATCTCTCCCACTGCAAATCCAACGGAGGACAAATAGAAACTCCGTCCAGGCGGCAGGCGCAGGAATGCCGCACGCGCAAAATGTTTATAACGGGTGGATTTAGGTCTCCGGTGACGACGGTAATCCAAACCCAAGTCTAATTTATGCCCTTTAAAGGCTTAAAAATAAAAGAACCCATTCCCATCGAAGAGACTTTGCCTCAATACCTTGTCCGAGAAGATAGTTTGTTAAAATATCTCGATGTTTTGAGTCTCCGTCCAACTTCTCCACGTCTCTTTTCCTGTCGTTGAGTCCTCTCTGATTGATATTCACTTCTGGAAAACTTTTTTCGAAGCGTTAGGGGCAACCCTCTCAGTGTTTGTCAAGTCCAGCACGACCAATGGGAAACGCAGGAAGGGAAAGAGCCAAAATATGTCGTCCAATGGAAGAAGAACGAAAAAACAAGCATGGTGGAGAAACTCTAAACTGGAATTTGGAGATGGCCATCTTACAGTGAATTAACCTCATTCGATTTAACAAGCAGATAAAGTTGCTATCTGTTCTGAAAACATTTGGTTGTGTTCCTTTGGCGAAAAAAATCAATCCGCTTTTAGTTCGTATCATTAGCTACGCGATAAATAATTTTTAACAAGATTTCAATAACAATATTAAGTTTCTGACATTCGTCCCGGTGGGTCATTGTAAAAGTAAGCTAGCTATTTGACTTTAAAATTCCCGCTTAACAATTTTGCACGCATAAAATTTCTATTTTTCGTAAATGACATGTCTGGTCAAACTTGATTGTGTTTTCCGTTTTGACTAAAGCATATTTTGGTTAATGTTAAACTTGATAAATACCACAAGAAAGCTACACCTACTGGTCTAAGACTTTATAGGTGCTTTTCATATAGATTTCCCTTGAAGATTTCTTGTACTCCACAAAACTGAATCCCTTTTTATGAATACAGATTTCCTCTGCATAATAAAATATCATCAGCCTGTATGTTAAGCATCAATAGCCTACTTTCACTGTTAAACAAATGTTAAATTTCACTGTCATCAATTATTGAAAACAAGTGAGTGCATGTGTAGGCTTTCTATGTAATTTGCAGACGGAATACTGTTGCAATTATGCTTCATATAAAAGTGTCAAGAGCATATTAACACGAGTTCTGTTGTTGGTTCAAATTGGAATGAAATTGGAAAACTGAAGTTTTATCTTTGTAGTGTAATATAACAAAAAACAATAAGATAAATGGCACGTTAACGTGAGAATCTTTATAAAAAAATAATAAATAGCTAGGGCATTAAATCAATGCTAATTGTTTCATGCTTTTTAATCAAGATTGTTACCAAACAATTAACAGCATATTACTATATTGATATTAAATATTAGGTTACTAAAATTGGTAAGTGCACAAACAATGACTATGCTAAATGGATTAATATTTAGCTTATTTATAAGGTTTTGCTTATTGTGTAAAACAAAATAACGAACAACAATTAAAGTTTAATTGCCGGCAAATAGCAAAATAATAAAACACAATAAAATATAATAAACTGTAAAGCCGATTGAATAAAAGCACATTCAGCATTAGAAACAAGTCAATAAATATTTAATGTAACGTAAATAATTATTTAAAAATAAGATTTCAAAGTAAGACACGAAAAACGACTATGTATATATATATAAATTATAGAGCAATTTAGAAGAAATGTACTATAAAGAAACTTACAAAAAGACTTTCAATGTTTAGGCTTTGATTCCTTACGGCCAGTGGCTGATGTAGCCTAATAAAATGCAGAAATTCATAGTGGAGCCTCCCTCTGTTAAAGTATAAACCCTGTGTGTGATTTAGATATTTATCTTTTATTACTTTAATTATTTTAATGAGGCCTATATTATATTATTTATTATAATTTAATTAATTTATTTTATTTATTAAATACGTCCTTGAATTGGTTATGAAGCACATACCCACATATCATTTACTAATGAGCTGATTTAGCCTACTCTGTAGCTTAAGTTTAACCTGTTTTATCTGTGAAATCCTGATTTCACTTCGAAACGGTATTCAAAACCTTTTAATTGTTTAGTTTTCAATGATAGCAATTATATTTCCTTAGAGAGTGATTTTAATAGGATTCGGTAGTTGGTAAATAGTTCTTACCGTGCGTTATTCTGAAAACTGAATATTTTACTTTTCCAGAACTTATTTAGGCTATTTAATTGTTTACTGATTTATTAGTGAAGATACTCTTAATTAGCCTAAATAAAGTGTGGATAAAATAGTTTGGCTACACACAGTCCTGTTTTGAACGCCTCACCAAAAAAATAAATATTTAATAAATAAACATTGCTTTTAGGCTAATTATAAAAGGACAGACTGAAGGTCTCAAGGAAGATCGTCTATTCGCGGTAAGTCTCATTAGACGGACTCTGCTTTACTCTCGCTGGAATTAACTTTTCCAAAACACACGGGATCCTTTTCCCAAGGAAAAGTTAATTAAGTCGGTTTGACAGCAGTTCCATTGCTTCGTCGCTGAATGTAGTATATTTTGATGATTATTAACCTCTTAAAACCCTGCGGCCTCATATGAGGACGTTATATTTTAGTGAATTTCTCTGAGACTGTACATGCCACAGTTTTAAGTCTGGATGTCCTGTACAGAGCACATTCAGGGCTTTTCAGAGATACTAAATGATTGGATGTTTCACTATGACCACTCCCTCTCCTTGGTCTTCAAAATGTCTGAAATTAATTTAGTGACACTCTTATGGAAATATGATCATATTTTGTAATTATCATTTAAATCGGTCTAATTTTTAAATTGTGTGTCATAAATCAAGATCTCAGGAAAATGTTATGGAGTTTCAAATCAAAATATGACTTTCTGTTACGAAACAGGACGTTGATTTCATACATGTCCTCATATGAGGACACCGGGACTAAAAGCATGTTTATTATGCATTTTGGGAGACATAACAAATGAATAGGGAAAGAAATTACATTTCAATATTCTATGAAATATTACATATAATTATGAAAATCTTGTCAATTATTACTCTCATTATTACACTTCTTTTTTCATTACATGTTGCCCCAAAAACACATTAATATGCAAATTAGATTTAGTTTATAGATACATTATATATAATGAGAAAACCTGTTTATGACCATTTTACACACATTTTGCAGAAAGAAAAATGGTATATCGAATCATTCTGTTATAACATAGTTGAGAATAATCTTTATACAAAGTTTGGTAAAAAAAAAAATAAAATAAAATAAAATAATAATAATAATAATAATAATCTTAAACTAAAAATGTATTGGTGATTTAAAAAATCAATTGTTTTTGCCTATGCATGTTCATTCATGTCTTTTTATTTTTAAAGAAATTGAGTCCCGATGTCCTCTAGCGAGGACATAGCATAACTTTTGAATGAAATATTTATTTTATTTATTTATTTATTTATTCATTTTTTACATTATTTGTAATGCTCTACACAATGTAAAGACATGAAAAAAACTAATTTTTTCCTTAAACTTTTTTCTCGGGTATTAAGAGGTTAACGCCTAATTGGAGAAAAAAAAAAAAAAAAAAAAAAGGCTGACCCCTGCCCTCAGAAAAAGAGCTCAAGGGCTCACAACATTCACATCACATGAGCCATTACCCAACTAACTCAACACACACTTGACCGCGCATCGCTTGCTATCATGAGCGCTGCATTCGATTAGCAGCACACTGTCCATGGATTGTTATCATAAAACACCTACTAAATGTCGGACACGTTTTGTTATCATTTTGCTCATTATTTTTCTCCCGTAATCCAATATTGCCAAGTAAGCATGCTTGCACTTATGCTATTAGCCTGTTTCTATTTTGCAGCACATATGGAGTCTATACCAACGGTACAAACCTGCCACAAACCTCATCTGCTAAAAATAGCGCATTTGAACAAGGCGAAAATGACTGACACATCAAAGCGAAGAGTAACGTGAAATACTGTCAAATAACAAGTGACTGCTCCTCGCCATTCAGTCAGCATACATTACAGAGAGAAAAAAAGCTGCTCTAAACAAACGATTCATTTTGCTGGACTGATCACTAATTGCCCCGTGGAACGAATAAACTTCCCACCTAATCCTCCCATATATCCTTAAATTCAGAACACAGCTTGGAGAATAATGCATGTTTGTGCAGCACATGACGCTGGAAACCTTTTCAATTGCAGTTTAAAGAATCAGAGAAAATGCGGGTAGAGTTAATGATGTTTTCTCATTTCATGATTTATGATGACTTCTTTTAGAATTATTTCAGAGAAAATAAATTTATAAAGCTGAAGTCATAAAGCAGGAAATGTTTATTTTTTTAAGTGAATATATGAAAGACGCCAGATGAAGGATTTGATATTCTGTCCAATTGAAAATTACATACATAACTCATTTTAAATATATAACAACAAATCAAATCTGGCCTGTGTATCTTTTATATTTTAGTTATATAGGCAATTTTTTTATTTTAGTTTTTTTTATTTATTTTTTTGAGAATTTTCCATAATACACTCCTGGCTACTTTTTTTCTTTAAAAGGTAGTCAGGAGTATATTAAGTGTATTTATATGTTGCATTCCTTTTTTGTTGTTTTCAGGGAATATTGAGTATAAAGTCTTGTGTAACATAATAATTAGACTAAGTGCATCAACTCTGAATTCTGGTAATGCATGGAATTTAGTTGCCCTGCCTTATAATTTTACTTTGCCTAATGGACAGACAATCTTGCCACCTCAAGATACTTTCTTTCAAGGGGAAAAAAAAAAAAAAGTGCAATACAATTAAAACATTATCCTTACACAAGCTCAAATTGCTCCATCACTCCATTCGTGCATAGTGCATGTATGAGGTGCATACTATGTCAACTAGCGGCCTTGAACAGACTTGGAGTTAACTAGACTTGCAGTTTCTCCTGCACAGCATGTGTTCATTGAGGCACATGTGAGATTGAAAAGGATTTTGAACTAATGTTATTCATATGACAATAAATAAAAAGAAAATTATTTATTTGCTTAAATAAAAAATGGACAAAAATACAAGATGAAAGCAAACAAAACAGATATGGGTAATCTGTGACAGTGGTGTAATTTACTTACCAAAATTTTTCACTAGTAAACTGAATGAATCTAACACAGACAAAGAAGAGTTCATTGCATTTCTCGGTTTATAAATCCTTAATAGAAGCCCACCAGTTTTCTGACTTCAGTCATCACGGGAGCTGCGAGGCTGCGAGCTTTCTCTGCTCCTTTGGCTAACAGACTCTCAAGATGGCCTCTGTCGGCCCTCAGTCTTTGGATCTCCAGCCGAATAGGTTGCAGCTTCTCTACAATAGCCTCAGCCACCACATTCTTGTATTGTCCAGTGTCTATACCTTCAGCCAGCCTGACCACCTCCTCCACGCTCTGTCCAGACACAGCCGCGTGCATGGAGACTAGGTTTGATACACCGGGCCGACTCTCAGGCTCATAAGTTACTTCAGAAGTGAAGTCAGTCACAGCTCTGCGAATCTTAAGGACAATGTCATCAGGCGTATCGGTCAGGAAGACTGTAGCTAACTTTTGGGGGTCTGACTTGGACATCTTAGAAGATGGATCCCTCAGAGATTTCACCTTTCGAGTGCCACCTGAGAGTTAAAAAGCAGGAAAAGTTAAACATTTCATCTGCGCTGAGTGAATTTTTCCTATAGTTTCTTATTCACTTCCATTATAATAGTTAATAGTTAACTATAATATATAATTACAATATTATATATATTTATATACAGGTAATAGTTACCTAATAAATAAATATAGCATAATAAGCTTTCCATTGATGTATGGTTTGTTGGGATATGACAATATTTGGCCGAGATGCAACTGTTTGAAGATTTGGAATCTGAGGGTGCAAAAAAATCAAAATATTGAGAAAATTGCCTTTAAATTTGTCCAAATGAACTTCTTAGCCAAGCATATTACTAATCAAAATTAAGTTTTAATGTATTTACGGTAGCAAATATTCTATTTAATTTCTATTTCAAATAAATGCGGTTTAGAAAATTCAAAAGAAAAAAAATATCACGGTTTCCACAAAAATATTAAGCAGCACATCTGTTTCAAGCACTGAAATTAATAAGAATGATAATTAAAGAGGTGAAAAATAATAAAGTATAATATAATAATTTCTAAAGGATCATGTGACACTGAAGACTAGAATAATGCCTGCTGAAAATTCCACTTTGCCAACACAGGAATAAATTACATTTTAAAATATATTAAAATAGAAAACAGTTATTTTAAATAGTAAAATGTCACTGTATTTTACTGTATTTTTGAACATATAAATACAGCCTTGGTGAGTATAAGACACATCTCACAAAAACTATAAAATATAATATGGCATATTAATACCAGTAAGTTACTGACACAAAATAGGAGTCAAATGTTGAATCAGTAACCACTCTGATAGATTTAGTTCAGTTAAGAATGTCTTTTTTTTTTTAACTGTTCACCAAATGAACCGGCTCATTTCCACCACTGCCAAAAAGTGATGCAGGAAACATGCTATTTAATATTGATTTCTTTGAAAAGCTTCCTTTACAATACTGCCTAACCATTTCAATACAAAAGTAATCGTAAGATGCAATTTGCAAGAATCTCAGGAAAGCAGCTGGGTCGTGTAAATATTATTTCTTTGTGGAATCGCAACACAGATGGGCTCTAACGGTCAGATCTTTGATTTGGTTTCAGGGCAACAGATATTGTTTGGCTTCTTCAGCTTTGGCTCTAGGATGCAGGCGCAGTCTTCCTTCACATGTAAGAAGAGCGATGTGAACCGGTCCTTTGTGAAGTCACTATAGGGAAACCCCCCAAATCCATTATCACCCCATCACTCAGATAGAGGAGGAAGAGAACACTCTTTTAATCAAAGCGCCATCGCACACATGACTGGTTTCATATTGTGCTTTTATGATGGCGATAATTACAGTGAATGAAAGACTGAAGCTCAAACTGACGATTCAACATGCCAGCCATGTGTGCGCACAACTTTTTGTGCAAGGGTACGCTGTTGTGCGTGTGTGTAACATACAGTGAGGAAAGCAGGGAGCTGGAGAAGACACTTGAGAGCACTGACTCATTTGTGTGTTCGCTGAATGACACAGAGTAATTTGTCTTACTTTTCCACTTTTCAGGGTTTGTGTGCTCAGGTGAATCTTTATGAGAAAAACAGGCTGATTAAAACGGGAAGCTAATGTCATGAGATAAAAATGAAAACTCCCAAACATACTGAGCAGGGCACGAGGCTCTGGGAAGAACTCTCCATACTGGTTGTTAAAGATGCGGGCCAAGTCCTGGGCGAGCTCCAAATGCTGGATCTGGTCCTCCCCTACTGGCACATGTGTGGATCTGCACAACAATAACATCACTCTCTCTCAAACACAAAGCTGGAAATATAACCGCGCTAAGAATAAAACACATGAAGAGTACAGCCGGCCGTACTTGTAGAGCAGAATGTCTGCTGCTTGTAACACTGGGTACGTAAACAGCCCCACACTGCCTTCATTCTTCTGCTTGCTCTTCATCTGTAAGAAAAAGAAATGGAGGATTTACCACTGGACGGACGGACGGAGAGGAAAGTTTGAAATAAATCTGAAGCACCTTTCATTACATCTGTCTGCAACAGTCTATTTGTTTTCTTATTACAATGAGGTCTAACACCAAGCCCTTTCTCAGTTTCCCACATCGGCTGAATGAAGGAGTTTTGCCATATTAACGCACACAGACAGCATCCAAAGGCCACTTTCCGCCACGTTTCACATGCACTCAGCTGTCGAGTAAACAGCTAGGTGTTTTCCCTGCAGCGGTGGGAGGCTTCTGGCCGAGCTCTCCGTCAGCAGCAATATAAAAGGGTTGTCCTCTCTGGGTGAATCACAGTCATTATCAAGCCCTGTCTCTCCCTGCCAAGTCCGCCCGCCCTCATGACCGGCACAGGAAAAGCCTGTCGCCGTGCCACATGGACAGCAAACAGAGGAGGGAGGCCTGGGCATTTAGACTGGCATGTTACCATCTTCTAGAGGGCTCTAATATATCTTGTGTTTTTTTATTTAACACACTCTCATGAGCAGATAAAACTCAGCAAAAACACATGTGATGTAATTACCTTCCATTGAGGCAGGTGCCGTAAACGAGGCATGCTGGTAAGACAGCCTAGGATCCATGAGAGCTCAGCATGTTCTGAGACCTGCAGAGTAATTATATGATTACATTTTCATAAAAAAAAAAAAAAAAAAAATGTAATGGTGCTCATTTCTCATTTCATTTATCAATCAGTTTATTCAGAAAGTACAGTTAACACACGCAATGCTTTGAACACACATCTTCAATGATGAGTATGTTTTTAATTTCTGAATTTAAAATTCATTTTGATGGTATCTTTTTTAACAAATTAAGGAGTAATTTGAAAATCCTTAGTCCGATAAATTAAATTTGGTGCGACAAACATACAGAAACATGGGAATACGCAAACCCCTGGATACCTTCATATATGTGTCAAGATTAATAAGTCTCTTCAGATAATTTAATGTTTTCATGATATGGAAAGTATAGATTGTAAAATTCAGTGTAACTCCCCCAAAACTGATATTTATTATACATAATTATATTTCAGAATTAATAATTCATGATAATTGCAAAAACAATATACTGTTACCTTGAGAAGTCTATTAAACATCTTTTTAATTTTGAGAGTAATGAAAGATGTATATAAATATGCTATTATTATTATTATTATTATTATTATTATTACACCACATTTTTAGAGTAATTAAATATAAACTTTAAACTTTTTTTTTTTTCCCAAAAAGTCAAAAAGTACATTTCTAAGAACTTGGCACACCATTAAAAAGTAAAATATTATTTCTCTTTTTATTGTGGACACTTATATATTACCATCATGCTATCAAATTATCATTACTCTTGATATGCAGAGTGACAGCACTTTACAGGTATCAAACTAGGCATCTTCGTAGCGCCCCTGTGTGGCAGTGAAGAGAACAAGATATTCCTCACCTCCCAACAGGTGCACAGTGGCACAGTATGAAGGCCTTTCTACATTCATACTTTATCACAAGTGCTCAAACTAGTCCTTCTCTTGTTACAAAATCATGTGAAAGAGCTCATTAGACTGGCATTGTGAAATCTGCACAGTTCCCAAGAAAGCGTGCACGCACACAGACACACACTCAAAAGAAAAACACTCCACAAAATCGTTCTGCTTCAGAAAATTAAACTTTATGAGTGCTGGCGACACGGCTGCCATCTCTCATACTCACAAAAGGATTCTGAAGCATCTGACATAAACCCAGAGAGGAACGAACATAAAACGTGATTTTATGGCACAGCGCTGAAAGAGATATTTATTACAGCTAGCTAATCTACATGTTAGTGTAAGACAGCGGATATGAAGATGACTGCGGGATCACGGCAGAAAATCTGATGTAGTGGTGGTGGATATCTTAGATGACTTCATATGTCAGATTTGTGCAATCAACTGAGACACAGAAATAGTAAGTGAAACAATAGAGCATTAAATCTAAACTGATTATTCCTCAGACACATACGTGAAAAGAAATTTAAAGGAAGTCCAAAGTGTGAAAAAGGGTCATATTTGTTTAGATTTAGAGTTCAATTACGCGAGTCTGCCAGAAACGTACATATAAATCTCTCTGTTGTGTGGATGTTATTCTGGTAAAAGGGTTTTTAGTGCAATACGTCCCAAACACACATACAGCTATAACACAAAGCACTATAGTTAAGATTCGATTGATTTTAGCTTGTCACCATTTTTTCAATGAAGTCAAGTGTTTTCCTTGGGCCAGGGTATTATTTTCACATGTGGAACAGTCTTGAGCTCGTATGTTCGATGGGAGGTCTTCAGTCCTGCCAAGATATGTGGCATGAAATTAAAATGGAATAAAATCAGGGGATTGTGTGTGTGTGTGTGTGTGTAGGTTTTCACATGCTCGCTGTAAAGTTTCAGTGAGAAAACAAAATCCTGACACACTTACACTCTGCTGCACAACACACACAAACACACACAGTTGAAAGCATATCAGGTGGCTGAGAGGAAGAACATGTCTACACTTATTATAGTTACCCTTCAAAAGTTGCTCAGTTCGAGAGAAAATGTGCTGGACAGCTAGCGAAATGCTGCGTACAGTAAAATCTATTATTATCGTCCTCTTTCTGCTTCATGTGGTTGATTTGAAGTGAACCATGAAAACGAATCTGTGTGTTTTCCCCATCCTAAGAATTTGTAGAGATAGGAATCGGTTTGGTAAAATAAGCATTTAAAGCTAGCCTCGATTAAATAAATATTTGGCAATGGAAAATATGTTTTAGCTTACTGCCAGTAGTTCAGCCCAATAAAATGACCGGACGCCTATTTAGAATGAGACTTTTGAAGTTATTTGAAAGGTACCTTCCACATTTTTTTGACATTGTTTAGGCAGAAAGGTTGAATAAAGATGTGCACACTTTAAAACTATAATACTAATAGGATTTTGGGATAGTTCAACCCAAAATGAAAACTCTAAATGAAACCCAAAATGAAAATTAATCATTTACTCACCCTCATGTCATCCTAAACCTGCATTACTTTCTGAAAAAAATAAAATAAAAATTGTGCTCACAATGAAAGTGTTGCTTTGGACCCCACTGGCTTTCATTGTGTGACCAAAAACAGTTCATTAAAATTTGCTTATGAGTTCAGCAAAAAAAGAGGATCATATAGGTTTGGAACAACATGAGGGTGAGTAAATGATGACCAAATATTCATATTTGTGTAAACAATCCTTAATTAAGGTTTAAGGTTGACTTAACATATGTTGCATACTTAAAAGAAAGTCTTCAAAGCAGAACTCACTTGAGACTGCTGGAAAAGGATGGAGCGAGTCGGGTCTATGCCACAGGCCAAAAGACTGGCGGCCATGTCCAGGATGTTTTCTCTGAGCATCTGAGGGTCCTGAGGCTGGGTGATAGAATGAAGGTCTACGATGCTGTACATGACTGTACTGTACTCGTGCTGCAGGGCCACCCAGCTCTCTAGAGCTCCCAGATAATTCCCCAAGTGAGGAACACCTGTGGGCTGGATTCCTGAGAAAACCTGTGCTTTAGGGAGGTTCTGTAAAGAAAAAGAGAGAAGTTTGAGACAAAATCTGTTAATAACAAAAACAAACATTCAAACAAAGGAGAGCATAAAATTGAAGGCAAAGAAAGTTGGTGGTGTGCGTACATCCAGAAAAGAGACGCCCTAGTACTCAGTTTTATGAATGTTATAAAAGCGATAAATCCAAGGCACGTTTCACACTAACAGAGCACCCTACCGGTGAGAGAGTGCTAGAGCGGAACTTCTCCATAGCCAATGAAAACACTCCACAGTTCACAGCCAGCCAATAGGAATAACAATCACAGTAGTGGTCTTGCCCAAAACAGCAACAGAAGAAAGCAGTGCAATGCTATAAACCTATAAAAGTATATTAAAGATTGGGAAGAATAAAACAAAGGGGTCATTTTTAAATGTTTGGACTGAGAAGGAAGCCCACTACTCCTTAGTCTTTATAAAAAAAAAAAGAAGAAAAAAAAAGAAGAGAGATTCATGCCCGCTGACTGCTGGACAAATAATGTGTTACTAGCAGGCTGAGACTTCAGATGCAAAACTTTCAAACTTCAGATTCAAAACTTCCAAATGTCCATTTCGATACATCAACTTCCAAACAACTTACTTAAACTGCCAAATAATCTTTGTACTTCATAAAAAGATTAACATTGCAACATAAAAACATTCAAAAGGGGGAAAACACACTTACATGAAAAGAACCGTGAACACCTGCATGGCTATGTATGAGGTGACTTCCTTTGGGGCCCATTCACAATCTGAGATCTATGGCTGATCTGAAATCAGTCTGGCTTCAGGGAAGCCTATAGCCAGGGGAATAGAATCACTAATCCAAAGTCATTAGCTAGTTGTAGGAAAGCTATTTATGCCATTACTGGGTGAGTAATTGCAGTGCAGTGGCCCGAATGCACAGGGCCTCTCTGAGGTGTCAGAAGTGATTTGGGGCAGAACGGAGCCTGGTTCATGTGTGTTCTCACCTTGCGTTGTTCCCCTCTTCCCCTCCGGCCGATCATTAACCATCCAGACATGGTAATGGTGTCATTTGAGACAATCACACATAAGCTGAAACAACACTAGGCCCAACTACCGAAGGAATAATCAACCTATCGCACCTCCCATCTACCGACAAGAAGGAATGTCTGAAAAATCAGATTTTTTATATAAATTTTTTTGGCGGCTGGCGTGATGATGGGGGAATTTTATTCAGGAGGTACATTACATAGTAACCTTAGAAATGCCCATTTCAATGTCATTCTTTATTATTTATTAGGGTGTAGCTATGGTTTTAACATTGATAGGGACATTTTCTAATCAGTTACATAATACAGTAAATCCAAAATCTTTATTTATATGTTTAATTTATAGGTTTGGAGTATATACATTAAGGATGCAACGATACCATTTTTTCAGAACCTATCCGATCCCGAAAATTCTGAGTATCTGCCGATACCGATCCGAGCGCAGTTTTTTTTTTTAAATCAATGTAGAATTTCTATACTTCTGTGTGTTGACCTGATCGTCACTCTTTTGTGTGTTAAACACAATCTACTAAATATAGACAATTTAATTTTAATGAAAAATAACAAATGAAAAATATACAATCATAATCTATGACAAAAATACTATTATAAACTAGGTTAGTGGATAATTCAGCAGCACTTGAAATATATTGCACGAAAACTTTATGGTGCTTTATAATGTTTTTGTGCCTTTCGTGGGGCTTAACAATAACAGAACAGTATACGCACAGTATCGGATTTGGATCAGTCTCGTCTGACCGATACCCGATCCGGCAGAAAATGCCAGTATCGGAGCCGATACCGATACTGATACTAACTATCGGATCGATGCATCCCCAATATACATATGAGGGTTTATTTCGCTGTGTTGATGCCATAAAAAAAAAATAATACAAAAAATACAAGCACCCTTTTTACTTCCTTATTTAGTCTAAAGTCAAATGAAAAGGCCTATGTTTTCAAATGTAAATTTGATTTCATAAAATAATCTCAAATGTACAAGCCTTGAGGCCCTAAACTGTAAAAGAAAATGTGTCAAGAATAAGCAATGCTTATTAAGTCACACACAGATGGTAGACAGCATCCATGTTAATGTATAAAGTGAAATAAAATTCTTTATTTTACAAATGAAATAATTAAATGAAAATGAAATATTTTACAAATGAAACACTCTTCCATTCTCACCTGCAGTAATTGCTCAGTTTTTCTTTTACTCAGATTCACTGGGACTTGCTCGCTCTCCTCAGCTGTCCCACCAGCACAAACTACTTCTTAATGGCACCTGGCAGTAGCAGCAACTTCTCTCCTAATTTTTTACATTGACGAATGCAACACTGTTGTACCACAGTGCAGCAAAGTAGCAAAAAAATTCCTCCAGGTCTACCATATGGAGTAGACATTAAACCGTATGTGTGTGTGCACAACCTGATAGAGTTACACAGTACACCTACAATCCCTGTTCTTACACTCATGTAGGCACTTTGTAGGAGTATTTAATTGTAAGACTATCTTTGTGTGTTCCAGTTGGTGTAGGATTAAGTAAGTAAGTCTAGAAACAACTAAATACATGGAGGTCAAGAGGATTTCAGATCATTGCATCTCAAGTGGTCCAGAAATGGTAAAGTTCTGCATGTGAAATAAAGTACAATAAAAATAGAAACTGAAAAGAGAACTTTAAAAAGGTCAAGCAACCTCCATTTGACCATTTGAGATGGATTGACCCTTTATTTAATCAACACAGTGAAAATATTGCAATACAGTTATGGAACAACAGAAGCTCTAGACATGTAAAATTCAGCTCCAGGGCTACCATGAGACAGAATAACAACACTTAAATCTTCATTGCAAACATTATATGTGAAAACAATATCTTACATTTTGCAAAATGCCATGCTCAGACAGGATTTGTTATGAGAAATTGTTTTTTTCTTAAGCCAGTGGTTTTCAAATGGGATCACACAGAGTAGAGAAAAAACAATGACAAATGCAAATGATAGCATGCAACTAATATAATTAGCTTATCAGCTTTTAAAACACTTTTCATATTTTTTGTTGTTGTTGTGTATCCAATTTAAAACTACATATTTTTCACTTGGTAAGAGCCAGCCAAATTAGGCAGACACCCACAAACCATATAAATGAATTAATAATTTCAATGTTTCATTTAAGGGACATTTCTATTTACACATATTTAGGCACAGCATGGGGTCTCCACTTGATGTCCAATGTAAATTTGGGTAAGGGACTGACACAATGAGCATGGCAACTGGCCATTCAGATTTAATAAAGTTCTCAGATTTGAGCTCTTTAAACTCAAAATCAGTACTATACATGAAGAAACGATAAGGACCCTATAGAGCCATCCATAGCTGAACTCCTGGAACATCCTGGAAGAGACGCCCATCTTTGTATGCCAATTCCAACACTGCCTTTCACCACCCTTTATGGTTCTGCAGGAAAGCATCAGCAGCTCAGTAAATGTGGAGAAGCTCTCCACAGGAGCTGATATCAGAGAGGGAGCATGAGGCCAGTTCTGAACGGCACTTCTGACCCTCCCGCCCCAGTCCATTTGTCCCCCACTAAGCTTCAGACACACAGAACCTACTGTTACGGTGTCTATCAGCATCGCCTCACTCGCCCTATTAAAACAGACATCACGCTGAACAGCAGAAACACATGCTTTAATCCTGCCACTCTCCGCTGGGCTACCAACAAAGGCCTGCTTTGGTGAAGTATAGAGCAGAAAATCATTTTTATGCACCTTCCCCTGCCCGAGACGGTGGGGGAATGTGTGTTTTTGCTGTACCGAAACACACTCAGCTTGAAGTGAAGTGCGAACAGCCGAAAATAAAACAGGAATGAGACCCAATTCGAGGGGAAAACACATTAGAGAAAGCGTGAGTGACAAAGCCAAAAAAGCAGTGAAAGAATGAGCAGGAGACAGAGCAAAAGAAGAGGTATTTGTGGGGAGGAGGGCAGAGTACAGGAGGTGGCAGGGGGGCAGGAGACGGAGCGTTTGATTAAATCTGCGGTTGACGTTTCGGACAGGTGAGATTGATGAGGTTCCTCTACGCTTCACACTGTGCGGAGAGCGCAGGGAGAGGAACAGAAACACGCAGTGTGGAGAGCCAGGGCTGGGGGCCCTCTCACACCGTGGGGTCCCCGGCCTGATTAATGGGGCTGGAGTCCCTTCAAAAACAGCGCTCCCAGCAGAAAGGGCCGCACCGTGCTCCAAAAATAACCAGGACGGGACAGCCGCTCCACTACGGACTGCGGCTTGGAGACCAAACCCTGAACCATTTAGGACCAATCGCTTTTGTTTCACTACAATCCTCCCTCTGCTGATCGCATTACATATTAAAAGATAGGTTACGCTTAGTCTGACATGAAATATAATTATTTGCAAGCTGCACAGAAAAGCCTGCCGAAATCTCAAACCAAAACCCAACGCCTGGCACGCAGAATGATAAATGTCTTGCATGGATTATATTGCGATATTTGGACACTCTATATAAACTACACTAAGCAAATAAAGGACAGAGCCACTTCTGCTTTTTTCCCTTTTGAGCCTCGACAGGAAAAAAATGGAGGCGCTAGCCTACTAATGACAAATTAAACACATAAAAGTCACAACGAAGCAGAAATAACCTGCACACACCTCATAAATTTATCAATGTGTAATTATGGTAACACTCAGGAACTCCTGAGCCAGAGTTTTTTTCCTTGTTCCCTCTAATTTCCTCCAGCGCTGACTGTTGGTTTGAGCAGAACCCAGAAGCTCGATACCAGATAGTGGGTGCAATTCAATTAACTACGTCAGATTTTCAGTAACCGTAAATCTACAGGGTAGTAAATTTCACAAACACATTGAATTAAATGCAAAATTTTGAAGTAGAAAAGATTCAAAATAATATATTCTCCTAAAACATGCTCCAATTATCTCATTAACTTGAAAAACTATTTTTCACAGCGCAACATTACTCTACAGGAATTTAGAGCCAAAATACACTAAATTATCCAAAAAATTATGAGCGCTTGAGGGGTCTGGAGGAGTTATTCAGCATATATTACATTCATCCTTCAGAATGATGAACCGAATTATACAGCGGAGTGTGAAATAAAGTGCTTAGCTGACATGTAAAAACAAATCGTCTAATTAATAAATACAATCAGGCCCGGCTCATGTGCGCCTGCTTTCCAACGGTTTCCTCTCTGGGCGGCTCTGGGAGTAGGTTTAATGGTTTTAGCTGACATGAGAGTTAGAGCATTTAGACCTGAAGGAGAATTAAGAGCCGTTTCCTTTTTGTGCAACACGAGGCTGAGATGACTGATATCAGCCATTAAGACCACAGGCGATTAAGGGCCGGATAGGGAGCGTCATGTTTTATAACGCAGCTTGGAGCAAGGGCCCACTGCATCCTGCTGCAACGTATGGAAGGATAATCAGGGAAGTTTCAGGATGTGATTGGAACAAAAGCTTAAAACTGACATGAGTTTTATTGTCTAAACAACTGCGTAAAACACTTACACAACAGGGGTATTTCAACAGCTCCAGAAACAGAACAAGAGTTTTCAACACAGAGTGAAAGGTTAATGCTGAATTTATTTTGCATTTGCTAGCTGAATCTTGCTGGTTTTGCTGGTGAGAAAATCTAAGCACCTAACATGCTCATTTTATCTTCTTGCCACTATTTGACACGTTTCATAAATAATATTTATTTATAGGCATGGATTTCATTAGGTCAAATTTCCCTCTCACTTATACTTGGACAGAAAAATCTGTGCTCATCTTTTCTCACTGCAGCTAAATGACTTTTCATAACCCTTTCTTTGCCAAAAATATGCTCTATGTTTTGACGTACATCACACCTAGCAGCATTGCGAACGTCCAGATTAGCACACAGTGCCTGACATTTGGAGAAAATTAAAACAAATGAAAACCGACACCTCATTTCAAATGTTGTTGCTGGTAATAAAGGACTGCTGGGATGGTTTTGACGTCTTTCTGTAACCTCACTCCCACAGTCGCAGCACTCTGCACTTTAGCGTCCCAAACGACACACTGCCTGTAGTTAACAAAACAGAGACTGGCTGCCAGCGGTGGACGCACATTCCTACACGGCAAGTGTGCTGAAGCCATCAAATAAAACCAGGTTGTCAATCAAGTCAAGGCAGTGGGGGCTTCGCATGCTCTGTAAAAGGCTCACTAGTTATAATTTACTGTGCTCAGGTCCAGTTAGCATTACATACACTCAGGGAATTGCACTGTTAATTAACAGTTTCTTTACATACTCTGGTTCACTTTAAAAGCCGGAATTTCAATATGTATAAAGGGCTGTGATGGCTGTTATAAATTGTGTAATTTGTAAAAATTGTGTTTATAACAGGGAGACATGGCTAATTGAGCAGGAATGAGCAGGTGAGCTTTGCAATGAGGACCAAGATAATCCAAATATAAAAGGTTTAATTTTTAACAAAATAGTTATATTAATAATAACAAGTTGTTCTGGAAATGTTCTATGTTGCTTACCCATTTCCATAAGCATTAAAATATTCCAAGAACATTTCTGTCTCTTGGCAAATCACATATCTACACAGTAAAATTCAAATGCTTAAACATATTGTAATAAAAAAGTGAGGCAATCTTAGTTGTGTAGTAATCATACAAATATTGTTTAGGAAAAGTAAAGAAATCTGATTAAAAATCATATTCTCCAGAACTTGCCACAGAGGCAAGGACTGTCCTGTAAGAAAAAAAAAATCTAAATTTGTATTCTTTTCTTTTATGATTTTCATGATTTAACATGAAAATAGTAATGCTACTTTCATGGTGACCATCCAGCACAAGGAAGACAAATTTATAGAATTGTGTTCTACTCCTCTCTGGACATATTTTATACAAACAAGTCTACAGACTGCTGTAATCTACAACCGAATTATATATCAATTTTCATACTGTATCCTGCAATTCAAACCTCATTATCTTAAGTCTTTGGAATAATGAAATTCATTAACTTATAAACTCATCAAACTCCAATGCAAAACATGTCTAAAACAGTTCCACTGTTGTTGTTTTTTTTACAGAATGAGAATAAAATTAGATCATCTGAAATATTATTACAATTTAAAATTGTTTTAAAACTGTTTTCCATTTGAACATGTTTTAAAATGCAATTAATGTGTGTGATGGCAATGCTGAATTTTCATATTACATATACCTCACAACATAATATCACAACCCTTTTAAAGCTACAAATCTGCAGCACAGCAGAACCTCATTTCCTCACAGATAACCACGTCAAGATGCTTAACTGCATGTTACAGCTAAATAAATTAAACTGCCACCTAACATCAAACTATTCTTGACATTGATAAGCTTTAACAACTATGCACTCGCAACAATGTCACAAGCAATTGCAAAGGCTCTTTTTAAACAACACCGTTATTTGCACTCTATTAGCCTATATCTGAAAATACTGTAAAGACTACTGTAATGTGTTTAGCTGTCGGATACTTTCAATGTATTACAGAAGGTTTCCACTGAAGGTGATCCATGTAACAAATCCTCCGTAATGCTGCCAAACTGGCAAATAATAAAATGGTAAAAAGAGAAGCTTTCTTACCGTCGTTCCCGTCGCTTTCCCAGCTTTAAATAATCTTCTGTGGGAATTACTCTTATGAATAAAACGCAAGACAGATTTCACGTTACACCTCATGGAGAGCGCCATCTTGACTTATTCATAAACACAGGCGTACGGTGTCCAATAAGGGACATACGGCCAAAACGCACACTCAGGGCAGCAGCTCAAGCTTAACTTAGAAGGAACTGCCACCTCTGCAAAAATATTTTATACCATAGCAAAATCTCATTTTTTTTTGAAAGGAATTTCAAATAAATAAATAAAAGAGATTTTTTTCTCAATAGGCTACAAAGGAAGTGAATGGTACCTGAGGCTGCCATTCTACCACCGAAGAAATTGAAAATAAACAATAACATCATTTTTACTTCTGAGTTAAGTAGGCTATCCCATTAAAACCAGCCTCACACTTAATCCTTCCTTTACATTGCAAAAACATGAATGCTTGATTGTGTCTGTGTCTCATAACCTGAGCAACTTACTTAGCATTTATGTTTATTATTAAAATATACCTATGCTCAAATATGTCACTAGCCTACTGTAGGCACATAAACTCACTGTTTTGAGACAGAAAAAAGTATCGCAGTCCAACTCCAGCATTTCATTTTACATAATTATCGACCTCCTGGTTTTTCTAACAGATGTTTTAAAAAAAAGTACAAACAGTTCTCTGTTTTGCAGCATTTCAGACTTCTTTAACCACATCTGCAGCTGATTAATCTCACCTTTGCATCTGGTTGTATTCACACACATATTCTATATTCAAGACTGTCTCCTGCGGCACTGCGCGCTGTAACACATAGACCGTGATCAAGCAGATTTGTCTATACCAAAACCTCACTTTATGTTTGCATCATGCTGCATGATTCTCGTTCTCTCTGTTGGCTGTTAGTCCCTTTGGCATCTATTTCCTGACCACCCAGTTGCATTGCATTGTTTTTGCACCCCTGTGAAGAGGAATTCTCATTATGATGATGATATTTCTCTCTCTATTCCTAAAAATATTAAAGGTGGTTTTACTACAACATTTCATTAAAGCCCCCACTTCATTTCTTCTTTTAATGTGCTGTAGCAAAATAAAAAGTTTGTGGTGTTTGGAAAAACCTCTTATGCTTACATTTGACATTTTGTGTGTGTGATTGAGTATGTGTGACAGAAAGAGAAAGATGGAGAGAAAGAGAGAGAAAGAGAGCAAAACAGGGTGGGTATGCAGAGACTGAACTGGCAGCACCCCACTGTGATAGACTTTAGGAAAATAATATGTGGCTAATCTCTGTGTTTGAGTGTGTGTGGTCCATGAATAACATCTCCAACTTTACTGAGGTCCCTTTGTTTTACAAAAAGAATATCAGTTTATTTATATTTTTAAGCAATGGATAATTCAAATAAATGTAACTTCAATAGAGCGTAGCCAAAAAAAAAAAACAAACAGAATGTGCTCAAAATTCAAGCACTTTTGATTTATTCAAAGTTACATTTATGATGCATTTATTTAAATAATGGTACAAAAACTCTTGCTGTAGGAACTCGCTATAGAACCTAAAAATTGCCTCCTTTTTAATTCATAAATTGGAAATTGAATTGAAATTGTCTCACAAAATAGTTGAATTAGGATGACAGGAAGAGAAATTTCCTGAATTGTAATTAAAAGAAATTCAACACACCTAATACATTCTGGGAAATTACATGTTCTCCACAAAAGATAATTTATTACAGTTTGATGTAATGGAAGTAGCGTCAAATCATTTCTTCCACATTGTGATGAGCGTCTGAGTGAAACGGAATCAAAAAAGAAAAAACATAGGACAGGGACGTGGTTGTGTGTTTTTTGATAGAGGCAGATTTGAATGCGAGCTTGCAGTGATTGCAGTCTGTCATTCATCACTAGAGAGAAGTTTGTCATTTCACAAGAGGATTGGAAAAATATTGCAAGCTCAAAAATTGTTACATGAATGAATTGTTCACAATAAGATCAATAACATTAGTTAGAAAATAGATGGGGTGAAATTCTATTTCATGCTTATTCAAGGCAATAAGGCCCATAAACCTTAAAAACATCAAAGGCTTTTAAACCTTAAAGAAACTATTTTCTCTCAACTCTTTTTAAATCTGCTTCCTTACATTTAAATTCAATTCTGAATTCTGTTGGCAACCCCATTTCAATTCACTGTTTTTCAGAAGGGGTGCATGCCCTGTTATCAGCTGTCAAAAATCTTTATTCCCATATTTATTGCATGCAAGGCCTGTCTGCTGCGTGAATGTCAACCTCTTTCATCGCCCTCCCTGATCACTAATTGTTCATCTCCTCACCACAGATTTATCTGCCCAACCACCCTCACAGGTCTGTTCTAAAAAGCCTGGCCAAGTTTCAAGTAATAGAACCAGGGCCTATTGACCGCCCCTGATGTGCTGTGGAGAGAATGGGCAGGGTGGCTGTAACCAACAGCCCACCTGTGATAATATATAGAGGCAGGGGGCCATGGCCCACCACGGGGCAAGGCTATGAGGGCACGGGCCTGGGGAACGCAGGGACCGGGCCTGGGCCTCAGCCTGCATCAACAGCTCCCTGACACGCCAGCATCCTGATACTGACAGACAGGCCTTCCCCTCTGACACTGAGCCCACGGGGCGCCTGCCACCCAAGTCGATGGATGGATGGATGGATGAATTGATGAGAAGGTGGATAGGTAGATGGATGGCTTGGCTAGTTAAATAACAGTTCCATTTAATTGAAGAGTCCTAAAGAGCGCTTTTTGAAATTTCCATGTATTTTAATTGTTTTTCCTCCCTCCTACTTTGGACCGTTAAGGAAAATAAACAGCTGGTGAGAAGTATTTTGTGTAAAGCAATGTTTGCTCCTGAGAGGAGAGTCTGGTTTCCATTACAGCTATGCCATCATGTCTGAATAGCCTGCAGCAGCAAGCGAGACGGTAGTCCAAGCAGACCGGGCCGGACTTTGGGTGGGCTATAATGGAGTTATCTCTTTCACTGTTCTTCCTCCAGAATGCCACAGCTCCGTTCGCTGAGACCCGAGGCTTCACGTTAAGCGCAGGCCACCAGACGTCCCTCTCAGCTGTGGGGAACATGAGCTGTGGTCCTCTTGCCTGTCAGAGGCAAATGCGTGACTGTTTTCGAACAGGCAGGGAAGCAGCCAGCCGTGTGTGTCTGTGTGGTGCTGAGGTGGGAGGGGGTCATCCCTCAGGAGGGATGTGTTTCAGCACCTTGTCTCCTTCTCTGTTATAGCGCTGACAAAACAGGAGGGAAAGAGTGACGGGGGTGGAGAAAGGGTCTCTGCTCTCTCACTCCCATCTGCTGTCTTCACTCTCCTGCTATCATATAGTAAAGCACGAGTGTGGGGTCAAAGATCACGGTTAATGTCATGGGCTCGGAGAAGATAAACTACAAATAATACAGTGGCATTTTGATCTTGTCCAAAAGAGACTCATGCACATAACTGAACATCTTAAACTACCGTTCATAAGCTTGTAGTTGGTTAGATGATTGAATGTTTTTGAAAGAAGTCTCTTATGCTCACCAAAGCTGCATTTATTTGATCAAAAATACAGTAAAGCTATAATCTTGTGAAAATTTAAAAGAATTGTTCTCTGTTTTAATATATTTTAAAATGTAGCCATTAAATGCAGCCATTACTCCAGTCTTCAGTGTCACATGATCCTTCGGAAGTCATTCTAATTTGCTGATTTGGTGCTCAAGAATCATTTCTTATTACTGTTAATGTTGAAAACAGATGTGCTGCCTAATATTTTTCTGGAAACTGCTATCATTTTTTTTTTCATGATTGTTTGATGAAAAGTTCTCACTAAAACTTTAACTCTGTCTTAACTCTTACTTTTGCTCGGTTAATGCATCCTTGCCGAATTAAGTATTCATTTCTTTTTAAAAAAAAAAATCTTAATGACAGAAGATTTTGAATTGCAGTGTACATTTGATATTATTTGTGATTTTGCGTATTAGTATTGAAAAAGACTTTCAAACCTTGACCGTCCATTTATAGCAAGTTTTGCACATCAGAAGATATCGGGTGGCTTCCGTGACAAAGATCGCAAAAAAAAGAAAATTATATGCTTTTGATTAGATGTCACATACAATAAATTGACAAGTTGCATTTAGGACCAACTTTTTTTCATTATTTTTTAGGTTTGATGATTGCATGGTAATTATTGAAATAATGATTTCCAGCTCTTTGCATCCATAATGATGTATATCAGAACGCTACTACTGGAAAAATGAGACTTGTACTAATTTTACCACAAAAAAAACACTGGTTATAAGTGGATGGACATTATTATTGTGGTCTCCTTTTGATGGAAACAAAATAATTGCTCATTTAAATGGAAATTTCACCCTAGCATATCCAAAATGACCCTCTTGTTCTAAACCACTATTTTTTTCAGTTTGAGATTCTGTACAAGTAGGAAAGCAATTGTTTTGGCCTATGTCACTTTCTTTCCTTCTTTCACACATAACCTGATTGTACTGGTTCCTGTACTTCCTGACTCATGCAGCACAAACTGGTGGCAGATTCTGAATAGACCAGAGAGATTTGATTTATTTTGACAGTGCATGCAGCTCTTTGATCATTAAATCATTTATTGATTCATGCATCATTACATTAGGCAATACTAATAGCACCATTACACTTCATGCTTAGCAAACTGATGAATGAAATGCAAATGTGATACTTCATAAGATGAGAAAAGTTATATTTAAAAGGGAAGGAGCTGCAGCTGTCATTATAGGTGTTGCTGCTGTGAAGTAAGAGAAAGAAGGGGAGAGAAAAACAGACTGGAGAAATGAGGCAACGTAACATTGAAGCAGGACTCTGATTATATCCAGATAGCCTGGTTTCACCACCGTGCATCATTACAAATGTGCCCCTCTTCTGAATCTACTTTCACACACACACTACTCTATGCAGTACATTATAAAGCATGCGTCAGTGTGTGTGTGTGTGTTTGTGTGCCCCTTTTAGGCTCTGCTGCTGTCAGCACGCTACTCTTCAGAATATGTAAAGGGTATCACTTTACGGTGAAGTCACAGGCCTGGAACCTCCTCCCTCTAGCTGCAGCAAACCCTGTAATTTCTGTTTGCATCTTATTTCAGCGTAATCTCTTTACATTCTTCACGGGAAAGACAAAGCTGCTGTTGTTAAGCGGGGGGAGACCTCAGTATCTTAAAGATGAAGGTACGGAGAGAGTTAAAGGGTACAGTATGTCTCAGTTTAAGGAGGATTTACAGAGTATGAACAGAATCAAGGAAACACTGTAGCTGCCGTCGACCTTGTGGTGACAAGTGTAGACTGGCTACTGGAATTCAGAGAAGACACTGTCCACATTATAATTTGCTGCTAAACTGTCATAATTCCAAATGTACAGGAAATACCATGACTGCAGGCGACACAAAATCACTGAGCCCAAAATAGAAGTGCCAGTATTCTTTGGGTTTGTGACTCTTGACTTTGAGACTCAAGAAAATTAGCTGGTTCAGTGACACACAAAGGCGATGACAAAAACTTCTTTGAGCGTTTGCATGTAATTACAAACATAATTAAAATGTACAATATACGTGGCTCTGAGAAAAAGCAGGATCTGTTGGCTGGTTTACGGCCTGTTGGTTTACAGCTGTTTTCCTGAATAATTAAGCGAGGAGAAAGCCAGCCGTACCCCCCACAGCTGGAATCTTTTTTAACACTAATTTAATAGAAACCATAAACATCTCAGATGGATAAGTAAATAGTCATTTGACGGGCAGTGACATATTGCAGCACTAATCATTTTCTAGTAGTTTTATTTAGTAGTGTTCATTTCTATAAAGATTTCACTGTAATGATGATAAATACATATTTGAAATAAATACCTGGGCTGTATAATTATTTTGGCTTATCTTTGATTTATCTACATATTTAATATTAATATAAAATATATAAAATACATAAGTTTTTTGGCGTACAAAAAATAAATGCAACAAATTTCATAAAATAAATAATAATATTTTTGAAAAACAAATAAGACAGAAATGATCCTTTTCAGAACGCAAGAGGCTTTCTATGTTGGATTTTTTTTATCCAAAAATTTTATCTTAAAGCATAAAACTAAATTTACATTTCCAAACAACTATTTTATATTAGCTTACCTGAACATTTTTACAGCTGGTTTTTAATTTTGTTTAAAGATCATGTCAGCTTGTGCCCAGAACCAGCTGGTTATGATAGCTCAGACCATTAACTGAAAATATGAGGCCAACATTTCCGTGCCAATCTGAATATGTATATTTTTTTCCACATTAATGAAATGACTATGTTTATTCAACTTCCAAGCTTTTTTGCACACGAAGGTTAAATGACTGTTGTACAATGAAATCAAAGGTGTGAGCTACTGTGGGCTTAGCAGCAAACACTAACAACTTTTAAAGTGTCAAAATTGAAGTTTCTTGGAGACACTAATATTAGGAAGCATGCTGAGTAATAAAGGCAAGGTAATATACATGGGGGAAAAAAATGCCTTGGAACATTCAATTCAGTTTGTGTTGAAAGAACTTGAGTTGTAACAGCACCAGTCATACATGATTACCATCATGCTAAGGAAAAATATAAAGATTCAACGAACTAAAATATTTTAAAGTAAGAAAGTTGTACATGTGGTTCATAAAGTAATTTGGGGTCATGCTAATGACCAGATGGGAAAGGTTGCAGCACTGTCCAGTGTAGGCTACTTAAAAAGGCACAGTATCTATAGATCTACATATGACACAAATGTGAAATTAAGGAAAATTAATTTTCAAATAAAAAAAAGATCAAAAATAGAAAAAATGATTTTAAAACAAATGTTGTAACTAATTGCATAAAATTATGTTTTAAAATGAATAAGGGACTTTAAAAAATCTTAAAATATTCATAAAAACTATTTTTTTTTTTTAGAAATTTATTCAACTAAAATAAATAAATAAATATCAATTGCACATTTACCAAATCGACAAAGAAACGTTGAAAGCTCACGTATTAAGTTGACCTGCAGGTGTAGACTATGTTGTCTGTTCAGAAAAAAAAAAAAAAAGAACTACAAAACAAAAACAACACGAATATATTACATTTAACTTATTATTTTCTTTAAGATCCACGCGAGCACTGTTTAAGCAATTTTCATTTGAAAATAAAGAGAAAAGTAGCACATTGTGAAAATTAATAATCAGCCCAAATCTGTCAAACGGACCCACTTTTGCGTTTAAAATCCTTGACCATCCTACAAAAAAATAAATAAAAAAAACCTGATAAACAGCTCGGAGGTCGTGGGTCAGTTGCGTGATCATAGGTCACCCTCTAGTGGAGAGACTGCAGAGTGTCTCACTCTGAATGAACCCTCAATCAGTCAATGAACACAGACGAACAATTAGGATCTTGCAGTAAGTTAACTAACCGTAAGAGCACTGATAGGGACGGGGCATATAATGAAGGGCATTTAGACCGCATTGCACGGGTGAATGAGCCGGCTAATGGAAATGATAGACATGATTAGCCTTTAATGTACGCTGAATGAGGGGATCGGATATCATAGGCACTGCAAAGACAGCACGGAGAGGGTGCATTTATGGGGCGCTACATCTGTGCATCAGCATCCTAATGAAAACGAGCTTCATTCCTGAGCAATCAAGACCCTCAAGGCAGAAAACAGGCCGCGCACTGCGGAGGCGCGCGCAAAAGTGGCCAGCGTTACCGTGGAAACCGATACTCCGCATGTAAATAATGTGATCTATCGATGCCATCTGGAAAAGATTGGGTTTGGGTGCCGTAACCGCCTCTCTACCGATACACGAGGGGGATCCGTTACCATATTTATTTGTACTGCTAAACTATAGTCCGCGAATGGGATTATGTAGTGGTGGATTGAGAGTAGATCCTAAACAAACACATATATTAAAGCAGGATTTGGAGTATAACCTGAACAATAATGGATTTACAAGACAAGAGGGTTTTCCCCCTTTTTCACGAGCTCTCCATTTTTCAAAAATTGAATCCAGACTTTTTGGGGGTGAGCCTTTGCTATGAGAGAGAGCGCAGTGAGGGGGTGGGATCTGGCCAAGGTATTTATCATATTTGAAAAAATCTAGTTTGATGGGGGAAGGGGACAAAGAGTAATGGAGACGGGAAGAGAAGCTACTCAATCAAACTCACGGTCTTGGACAGAGAATCATGCGCGAGTTGCTTGTGGCATAAACATGAGGTCCCTCCTGCTCTGTAAAAATGGTAACCGGTGTCATCCAGCTCTGTTTTCCCCAATGGATGAATGCAAGAGTCTTCCTCTGCTCTTCCAGTGGTATCCTGATGAAGCAGGCAGTCCATGTGTTGAGAGTAAGGACTGGTGAAGGTCTGGCCTGCAGACTGACAGCAGCCTTGAGAGTGAGTTTACAGTGAGCTCTCTTTATCTACTGCTCGGACTGCTTTTCGCATTTAGATTCCCTCCTGAATTCCTCGTCTGCCTCCAGTGTCTCGAAATAACAGATTCACCATCCCTTGACCTCTGTTTTTATCTAGTTTCCTGCCCTCTCTGTGCAGATAAACTTAATGTACTCATTATGAAGTCAGCTGTGATGAGAGGTCACACATGCAACCGAGACAGAAGAAATGTCCTTTTGAAACAAATTCTGCTCGATTGAAACACAATCCATTGTACTTGAGATCAATTCCTTTTAGTTTAGTTAAGCAGTTAACTATGTCAGGGA